>JAQJVL010002666.1:0-87236 GCA_035578905.1 Stictocephala bisonia | reverse complement strand
TATTTTTTTTTATTTAAAGAATCTCAGATTTTATCTAGTTTTTGGGAAAAAATAGCGTTAAAGGTAGACCTTAATTTTATATTTTGTGTTAAACTTAATTTGCCTTGGCCATAGTGATCAGTTTAAAAGAGGCAGCTGAGCTAAGTCGGCCAACTAACGGGTGTTTTATTTTTTGTGTATGTAAAATCCATATAACCTAAATCTAAGTGTAAATGTTCATATTAACCTCTTTTTAATATTAATATTCTTCGAAATAATATCCCTGTAATTACAATTATTTAGTTAATATTTCGCATTCATTTCATTGTTTGATTTATAATTTTTGCTAGAGACTACGTTTTTTAGGTAATGAAAAATACTATCCTATTCACATATCTCTCAAATTAAGATTAGGCTATTATCACTTTTTAGTGTGACATTAATTTCTTGTTGAATAGGTCTCCCAAAATTTTTTTTTATTTATAATTATATATATATATAAATATATATATAATAATATATATATAGATATATAATTGTCAGTCATTTAATACCTTGAAAACACAAAAATCTTGGGTAGGACTAGTCAAGAAATCTAAGACATAAACAATAATTTATTAGGCTATGTCATAAGCATTTACTCTTTAAATTATTATTATCAGTTTCTTGCCACTAAACAAATTTAAAAAATCCCTGAAATGGGTCAAAGAATGGCTATATTTTACATAAGATTCTGTGGCTATATATATACTTATTCTGCGGAAATTGTGTATTTAATTGAAACATTTTAATAAAAACCAATGTCAAAAACTGTTAGAAATTTTTGACAATTTCTGTTTTTTTTAATGATATTTTAATCATAATATTTACTTGATGTGTTTTTTTGCGCTGAATACGGATTGAAAATATTTTGCTATTGCAGGGTTTTCTCTCGTGATATAACGGAAAAAATTGCTTTCGCTACGAATCATGATTAGAGACTATTACGCGATCATTTAATAACAACTAATTAATCTACAAAAAACCCTGTTTCCGCTGAAGCAACGGCCACAAGCCATCACGGGAGAGGCCAGGCAACTGAATTCAGTGCAAATAATGAGACAATAAGGATAAGTTAGGGAATGTTTGGTTAGGTCAGTTAAAAATGTATTTTTCGGGCCAAAATAATTTCACTAGAAAACCAAATAAGTTCGTGTTCCACATAAAAAAACATGTAAAATGTAAAAAATTTTTGTTGAAAAATCAACCTCCTCATATGATATAACTTAAAATCATATTTCACCACTTTTTCAACAAGACATTGTATTTTCAGAGGTGGGAAGAAAATTCTAATTACCAAATATGGGCTAATTTTTATATAATTTCCAATAAATATATTGACCCTAAACCTACATATCAAAATCTGTCCAACATTTTTTGTTTGTATTAAGATTTGGGACAGACACTGCAATTTTTCTAATATACCTTCAGTACAGAACCAGATTTCACCATTCATTAGGTTTCAATGCTAAAAATAAAGAAAAATTTTTCTAGGTTTACACCATCACTTTGTGAAAGAGGGGGGAAAAGAATGGCCTTTTTTGTGAAAATTCGTTTGCTAAAAATTCAATTTTTTTCACTTGAAAATTCAGGAAATTACTTTATAAAGTAGTAAATTGTAAAAAGTCTTTTTTTGTGAAATAATTTAGCCATTTACTTTTTTTTGGTTGTTATAACCAAACCACTTTCCCTAATTTTCGCCGTCCGGTTCAACAGAATGACCGCCCCTTCCGTAAACAAAAGGAAGTTTGAAAAAACAATTTCAGGACTCTTTTGTCCAAAATAGAGAAAATAGGCCTATAATATATATTTTACGGGTGCCCAAAAAGTCGACGCCCAAACTCACAGGCTTGTTAAGGGATTTTTTCCCCAACAAAAATTTCCTTTATGTATTTATCGTTTTTTTTTAATTGTTACCAGCTTTTGACTTTTGTAATATTTTTAAAAATATTGTTTTGCAACAAAAAAAATATTTTTTATGCAAGAAATAATGTACGAAGGGCCTTAAACTTTTACAATATAATTTAATAATTTAAATTGCAAAATTTAAAAGGCACTTTTTTAAGGCTTTTTTCGGGTGTTAAAAAACTAAAAAAAATAGTGTAAAAACTTTATTTTTTTTAACTTTACTAAATTACATACTTAAAACGGGTGACTGCAAATGTATTTTTACCCTAAGCAAATCCCCCAAATATCTTAAAAACCCCCTAAATAATGCAAAAATTCAAAAGTACTAACACAAAACGAATTCTTTATTTCTTTTGAAAATTTGGGTTTTTTTTTTTTCAAATAAGTACCGTTTTTGGGCTGGCCCATTTGTCCACCCTCCGTTTGCGGCGCTTCTTCGGGAAGTTTTACGCAGGGCCAAAGCAAATAAGTCATTTAAAAAAAGGCTAGAGAATAATGTAACCTTTTTAAAACCACATTTTTGCTGACTTTATAATTTTTTTATTAATTAGTTTAAACCCTTTACCTAATTTTCAAAAAAACAATCCCCCCTAATATCAGGCCCACAAACAAAAATCAGTTAAAAAACACAAAACAATATAGTTTGTACCAACAAAAAGTTTTGGGAGTAGTGTTTTATTTTGACCAATGGGTGTTAAAAAACATTGAAATTTGATATCAGTGAAATTTTTGAAATTGTCTTTAAAACCACATTGTTGTTGTTTGCAAAATAATCTTTTTTTTTTATTTCTGTTTGTTTTTTAAAAGTGTTTCAGTTTGTTTTGAATATCTTACACATTGGGGGTTTTCCCCCTAGGGGGAATTTTTCAAAGACTGTTTTTTGTAGTTCTTTGTAACAAAAAAGCCCGTGCTGTTGAAAAGGGAAATAAAGTTAGTTATCTTAACAGAGAACGTTTCCCCTGAATATGTATTTGTGTATTCTAGGCTTATCAGAGGGTAAGATTTCCGGACATTCTGAGGGGTTTCCCCGTATTAATAAAAATTATATGAAATAATTAAAAAATTAGTAGAAAAGATAAAGACCCAACTACAAGTGTCCACCGTTTATCCAGACAGACTGCCATACCAAGTTTATCAGTTCACCGGAGCCTTAAAAGTTACCAGTTATATCCTTATCATATGCAGCGAGTTCAATCTCTTCTAGCCACAGATCATGCTAGAAAGAGCGCGCTTTTGTAGAGAGATGCTTAGAAGAAATTAAGTTCATACTGGGGTTTTCATTAACATTTTGTGGACTGACGAAAGTTTTGTCAAAAGAATAAAAATTTACAATGATCACAACACACATTATTGGTCATATTAAAACCCTAAAGTAATAAAAATGATCACTTTCAGCACTGGTTTGGAATAAACATGTGGGCTGGTATCGTTAAAGTCAAATTAGTTGGGCCATTTAAGTTGCCAGGTAGACTGAATTTATTTTAACTTTATGGTACGAGCGAATTATTTTAACTTTCTGCAAAACAACCTTAGAGAAATCCTTGAAGATGTTACATTTGGCATATGTGAAAATATTTGGTTTCAATATGATGGCACTCCAGCCCATTATTGTCATGAAGTTAGGCTCTATCTAAATGCCGAATTCCAAAATTGCTGGATTAGAAGTCGAGGAACCATAGAATGGCCGCCCAGATCACCTGATCTAAACTCCAAGGATTTATTTTTGTGGGGATACTACAAGGTATTGGTGATTTCTTCTGATTCCCATACACAAGATGAACTAAGAAAATGAATAACAGTTCCCAACACAATTAAGAATAATGAACAATCCTTTCACTCTCTAAGGAGAAATTGTCGTCGTTGTCAGCTTTTTATCAGGAAAGAAGGTCGGAATTTTGAACTTTCATTGTAATAGGTATATTTAAAAAAAATGGTACTGTAATTTATCTAATCTATTTCCTTATTGCTTTGTTTGCTTGTAACAATTAATTTTACTTAAAAATTCATCAACTTTAATGTTACTGTATTACACTAAATATTTATAAAATTATTTTCTTAATAGAATTATAACGTCAGCACAAAATGTGTGTTTAAATAGCAGTTACATTATTGCTCTAGCCTTTTTTAAATGACTTGTTAGCTTTGGCCATGCGTAAAACTTCCGCGAAGAAGCGCCGCAACGCGAGGGTGGACAAGTGGCCAGCCCGCAAAAACGTTGTACTTATTTAGAAAAAATACACCAATCTCAAAAGAAGCTAACGAATTCGTTAATGTGTTAGTACTTTTGAATTCTGCATTAATTAGGGAAGTTTTTAAGATATTTGGGCATTAGCTTAGGGTAAAAATACATTTGCAGTCACCGTTTGAATGTAGTAGTAAACTTTATGTAAAGTTAAAAAAATAAAGTTTTTTACACTATTAATTTATGTTTTTAACATCCCGAAATGCCTTAAAACAGTAGCCTATAATTATGCAAATATACTTATTAAATTATATTGTAAAAGTTTTAAGGCCCTGCGTACATTATTTCTTGCATAAAAATGATTCTTTTCTGTTGCAATACACATATTTTTAAAAATATTAAAAAAGTCAATAGCTCGGTAACTATTAACAATACGATAAATACATAAAGGACATTTGTTGTTGGAAATGATCCATATAACAAGCCTGTGAAGTTTGGACGTCGACTTTTGGGACACCCTGTATATATATACAGGGTGATTCATGACGTTCTCCCCCCACTTCTATAGCATATTCTACTACTAAAAACAATGAAAAAATGTCATATAAACATAGGTCCAAAAACGCTTCGTTAGCGAGTTACAGCCATCAAAAGATTTCGTCATGGTTCATGGGCAAAAAATGAAATAATATTGTGCATAACTTATGGAAAGGTATAATTAGGATTGAAATTCCATGATTTCATATGTATATTTTCACATGGAAAAGCTAATAAAATAGGTTTGAGAACTGTGCCTTAAGTAGTTTTTTGAGTAATCCGGGTTAAAATTGGGGATATTAGGACAAAAAATTCAGTTTTTCTCAGTTTAGTGTACAGAAACGTTGTTAAATTGGTTACAAAAGGCACACAACTTTCGTACATTATTTGTTTAGAATTTAATTCTGAGTAGATTGATATAAGTTGTGTAAAAAATACTACAGAAATAAGAACAGAAACTCAAATTTATTAAATTAAATACATTATTAATGCAAAAGAAATTACTATACAAATTAAACAAAATCATTGCTTTGG
Organism: Stictocephala bisonia; assembly: GCA_035578905.1. Classification (NCBI taxonomy): domain Eukaryota; kingdom Metazoa; phylum Arthropoda; class Insecta; order Hemiptera; family Membracidae; genus Stictocephala; species Stictocephala bisonia. The sequence goes on along the minus strand of JAQJVL010002666.1, from coordinate 82,057 downwards.
TCTAACAAATGCAATTATTATTATAATTGTTATTAAGAATAAAACTAAGCGTAAATAATAAATGATAAATCCAAAAAATAAACAATAAACATTGTCCAGCATCATTTTACAACAATAACAACGTAATATTGTACGCAAAACCTTTTTCTAATTTGTTTAATTTCTTTCCTAAGTTGGTAACGCAATGAACAACAGCTGATCAACAATTATTTCCTGATCCGGTTTGTACATAACCTGTTCATTACAGTATAACAGTACTGCAGTAGTGTTTTGCAAGTTACAAAAGCTATTTGTGTGAAGTGCATTGCAATAATAATTGTTTTCTGCGAGTTGTCTATTGTTGTTTTGTCAGTGAAATAATGCCTTACATATTTACATCGGAAGAATACGCTGATATGGTTTTTTATTTTGGGTTATTGTAATGGATAATGCTAAAGCTGCTAGAGATAAATATGAACTACGTTACCCTAATAGGAGGATTCCAGATTCCAAAACAATACGTGAAACTTTCCTCACTCTTCGGGATACAGGATCACTACCAAGTATCGTACTAGTTATGAACGTGCTTTCCAACATGATGATAATAACATTATTAACGCTGTTCTCACGAAGTCCAGGTGTAAGTACACGGCGTCTCTCTAGGCGGATAGGAGTTTCACAGTCAACTGTGTGGAGATCACTCAAGCGACATCAATTTCATCATTTCATAAACAAAAGGTTCAACATCTACAGCCGGGGGATGGCCCACTTCGCTTGGAGTTTTGCTACTTTTTAAATACTAATCAATAACTGTACAAGCGTATTCTCTTTACTGATGAAGCACAGTTCACTAGGGATGGGGTCACAACTTGCACAATGAGCACTCGTGGGCTCAAGAAAATCCTCATGAGGTAATTGAACAGAACTTTCAACACCGATTTAGTGTCAATGTCTGGTGTGGTCTTATACACAATTGGCTGATTGGACCATTCATACTACCTGCACGACTAAATGCTGAGTTTTATTTGCACTTCCTTCAAGATGAGTTGCCACAGCTGCTTGAGGATATTCCTTTGCATCTCAGACGAAATTTGTTCTTCCAGCATGATGGAGCACCTCCCCACTTATCTCGGGCCGTTATTACTCACTTGAATGATCAATTTCCTGGACGATGCATTGGCCGTGGAGGGCCTTACCCTTGGCCACCAAGATCACCAGATCTATCTCCATTGGATTATTGGTATCTGGGGATGGATGAAAGGTCTAGTCTACAAAGACAAAGAGTTAATTCGCGAGAAGAATTAACTGCCCGTAATTATGGATTCTGCTACACAGCTAAAGGAACACCCAAGAAAATTGAGAAATTCAACAAAAGCAGTACACAAACGTGCTTTAAAATGCATCGAAAATGGAGGCCTCACTTTTGAACATGTACTGTAATAAAAAACATGTCTAAAGTTGGAAAAATCAATTTGTTGTTCTTTTAAGGTAATTTATGTATTTAATTTAATAAATTTGAGTTTATGTTCTTATTTCTGTAGTATTTTTTACACAACTTATATCAATCTACTCAGAATTAAATTCTAAACAAATAATGTACGAAAGTTGTGTGCCTTTGTAACCAATTTAACAACGTTTCTGTACACTAAACTGAGAAAAACCTGAATTTTTTGTCCTAATATCCCAATTTTAACCCGGATTACTCAAAAACTACTTAAGGTACAGTTCTGAAACCTATTTTATTAGCTTTTCCATGTGAAAATACATATGAAATCATGGAATTTCAATCCTAATATACCTTTCCATAAGTTATGTACAATATTATTTCATTTTTTGCCCATGAACCATGATGAAATCTTTTGATGGCTGTAACTCGCTAACGAAGCGTTTTTGGACCTATGTTTATATGACATTTTTTTATTGTTTTTAGTAGTAGAATATGCTATAGAAGTGGGGGGAGAACGTCATGAATCACCCTGTATATATAAATTTAATAAAAATATTTTCAAATTTGGCCCATACGATATTTAAACTTATTGTATCGGCCAAAATTAATTTCACTAGATCAATACCAGTGTACGTGTATGGGCGGGCTGGTGGCTCAATACCACTGTAAGTGTATGGGCAGGCGGGTGGGTCAATGCCACTGTACGTGTATGGGCGAGTGGGTGGGTCAATAACACTGTTCGTGTATGGGTGGGCGGGTGGGTCAATAACACTGTACGTGTATGGGCGGGCAAGTGGGCCGAAATCATTTGAATTTTGTTGGCCTATATATTCTCATATATAGGACAACAAGATGTTTTCTTTTTTGTTTTCTAGAAATCTGTTTTTTAATTTTCTTGTAATATTTATTCATATAACATGCTTCCAATATTTCTACCCTTCCTTGCATTGCCTGTACTTATTTGTCTTGGCATGACTTCTCTGAAATCTCCCTCAAAAGCTTAGCGCCCACTGGGTTGGAACGGCGCGAACGAGATTGTTAAAAATGTTCAGCATTTTTGTTACTACTACTGTCGGTGCAGAAATTATGGTCCCCTGAGTTTAAGCTTTAAATACAAGCGAACCGTTCGTGCTAGAATAAAACAATTTACACCATTATTTAGCGTGTTTAATTCTGCGTTCATACATATATTCAAATAAATTTTAGCATAACTTATGTAAAGCATAGATGAAGGTATGTAGAAAAAAGTCCCGTTTTATCACTCCTTTGTACTGAAGTTCGAGTTTAAACAATTTTAAAACCACTGGACAAATCTTTGTGAAATTTTTATACCATATTATACAACTCATAAATAATGTAAATCTCAAGTTTTAAATTTTTATTTCATTTTTTATAGAATCTGCTGTAGATTTTGTAAACGAAAATTATCTCAGCACTCCTTTGTCCGATATAACTGGCTTTCAGCTTGTTTTAAATAATAAATTCTTCACATATAAAGTTATTTATCACTGTGTATTTCTTAATTCGAATTCGTTGTGTTATTAGTGTTATTTGAAACAGAGTAAATGTGCAATGAAGCGTGAACTCATCGCGCCGCTCGGGGTGGAAGTACAGTCTACCCTGATGACTATGGCTGTAACCTAGTATAAACTAACTCAAACAAACAAAAGTGTACGAAACATTTCCAATCAGCTTTTTTTATAAGGGCTTTGAACCTCCAACGGCAGCTTTAAAAATGTTTTTTTTTTTATATTTTGTGTTTTTTACATTTTAACTTTTTTTGTATTTATTACAACATTTATGGAGATACAAGTATTACAAATAAATTGATTGTCATAATCTGAGAAGTCGCCTTCTACTTCTATATCCTCATCGTCATTTTCTGAATTCAGATTCTAGCAAATTAATAATAATTGGTTGCACTAGCGGAATTTCATCATAAAGATGGTCTTTCTCCCAGTCTTCTACTTTCTTTGCATGTTCGACACATTTTGGCCAAAGGTCAGGTGTCACTGATTGTAATATTTCATTACATAAATCTCGGGTAACATTTACCCCGTTTCCTTCCTCTTCTGCGTTTGATCTATTTATTTTTGCAGCCTTATTTTTCACATGTGCCCAAATAAGTTCTATTACATTCAGTTCGCAGTGTGCAACTGGCAACCATATCAGCTTTACATCTGACCCTTTTTTACCATCTACCCAGTACCCTTTTTACCCACTAAACAAAGCTGGGCTCCTTCTTAAAATCCTCTCTCACTACCAATATGCAAAATAATGACTCGCTGACAGATCTAAAAAACAAATAGCACTTACAATCATTGAAAGTTCGCTCTCAGTAAACGGTGATCTTGGAGGCATCTTGATGTCGCTGTAAACTCGGTAAGAGCAGAGTGACAACTATTACCAATAATCAGTCATTAGGCCGACGTTTGTTTGAGTCAGTTTATTACTTATCTTGTACAAATACTTCTACATTCCCGGTGACTCATTGTGAGCGCAAGAGGGTGATGACCGGCCACAGCCATAGTCATCAGGGTAGACTGTACTTCCACCCCGAGCGGCGCGATGAGTTCAGGCTTCATTGCACATTTACTCTGTTTCAAATAACACGTAATAACCCAAAAAATTCGAATTAAGAAATAAACAGTTATAAATAATTTGATATGTGAAGAATTTATTATTTAAAACAAGCTGAAAGCCAGTTATATCGGACAAAGGAGTGCTGAGATAATTTTCGTTTACAAAATCTACAGCAGATTCTATAAAAAATGAAATAAAAATTTAAAACTTGAGATTTACATTATTTATGAGTTGTATAATATGGTATAAAAATTTCACAAAGATTTGTCCAGTGGTTTTAAAATTGTTTAAACTCGAACTTCAGTACAAAGGAGTGATAAAACGGGACTTTTTTCTACATACCTTCATCTATGCTTTACATAAGTTATGCTAATATTTATTTGAATATATGTATGAACGCAGAATTAAACACGCTAAATAATGGTGTAAATTGTTTTATTCTAGCACGAACGGTTCGCTTGTATTTAAAGCTTAAACTCAGGGGACCATAATTTCTGCGCCGACAGTAGGCTGTCACGGTTTAGACAGGACAATCTGTACCTTCCCCTACCCTCTGAAAGGAAGTTTGAAAAACAGATTTCTAGGACATCCTGACGTGCCGTACTGATGAGTCATCTGATGCATCTATCACAATGATTATCCACAGTACCTGGTTCTGCCTTATCAGATAGTATCAGTAGGGATGTCCCTAAACTAATTATGTTGGTGCATAACTACCCTTAGTTTTACGATATGCATGACCTAGAGTACTAGAGCAATGAGCGATGTTTCAACTGTTGGGAAGATATTGATAGTATAACGAATAAGCAAGCTAAGATTGCATTAATAAAAGATAACTTTACCATTTATTACATGTTTAATTCACTAATTACATAACTTTTTATTTTGAAATAAAACTCTGCAAATAGTTGAAAAATGGTTGCACTGAAGGGTAAAATCTGAAGCTGCTTAAAATAATAAATCTATCGTTTACAGCTTCTATTCAGCACTATCCGACTCAGTTTCAAGCCAACTGTTTTCCATCAAGCCAACTGCACGAATCCTTTTCTGTTGCCATGGTGCTTATCTCTCCTTTGAATTGATGTAATCTCTAATTATATTTTGACACTGACAGCTTCACTACACCTTGACCTCGTGCTCCCTTCAATGGAAGTGAACACTTGGCATTTGAGACAGTGACATGTTTGCTTACTTTGGACAGCTTAGTAAAGTTGTTAGAAAATGTAGGTCTTTGTATCTTCCTTGAGATAGTTGTGCATTTAGCAAGTATTACATGGAGAAGGTGCTCTTACGTGATAACCTTCTTTCTTTCATAACTTCTAAATCTTCTTACAAAATTCTTAAACTAATTTTCAACTAAGTTGGCAGCACAGCTGAGTCGATAGTTGTAAATCTAATCTTTTCCTAGAACACCATCCCGCAAAAAATGTCTCATAATGTTTGTACAAAGTGGAAAAGTTTCAACTCTAGTGATAAGGTATAGGAGGTACACATTGTTTCCTGGAAATTTTGTAGCAGCGATTATAGAAATTTTGTAGACGATTAAACTTTCCATAATCGTCACACATCCCATTTTATCCTCAAACTATGTAAAACAAAACTTTAGCCATGTGCCTACATTTAAAAAAATAAATATAAATATTCTGAATCATACAGTGGGTTTTATTGGGTTTTTAAAAAAGAAAGTTATGCTGCCGCACCCTGTATATATTAATTACATCAATTGTTTCATTATGATATTAATTACTAGAGGCACGCTTGCAAATGAAATTCCCCTTGTGATTTGACACCAAATATTTCTAAGCTGGAATGTAAAAAAAATTTTCCATTACTAACATTTGTGTCAGTGAGTCTAGCGTATAGCTTAATATTATGTAGAAACGCTCCTTTCATCAAACTGAACATTCAGTGAATTTCAAATGGGATTACAAATAAACTCCATTTGAAACCATTAACCAATTTTCAGTTGAACTGTAATGTTTGCTGAAGATTTGATTTTACTAGTATATTGTGTGTATTAGTTTTTATACAGCTGAACTTTGGTATTGACTAACAAAATATTTATATGACTCCCAATGTAACAACTGCAAAAAATTCAAACACCTTGTAACGGTTGATGAAAATCTCTCCTGGAAGAAACTCATTGATAACATATGCCATAAAACTGTTCTCATTGTTATAACTAGGATCAAGCACACTAATGGAATGTAAACTAGCATCCATGTATTATTTGAAACATATTTTAAATATATGGCATTTAAGTATAGGGGAACTCCTCTAAACTTCAAATAATTTTGGTTCTTCTGAAAAAAAAGCAGAGGTCCTTGATTGAAGAAAGTTGTAAAGAATCTTTCAAGGACGTAAAAATCCTCACAAATGTCTCCCTCTGTATTTTAAAGACAGTGCTTTGAGCAAGAAACTTGGAACTACAGAGTCTCCCTCTCGTTCAGCTTCTTTTGGTTTATCCGCCGGATGGTTCGGCCGGCCACCTTACAGATAAAGTGACCCATGTGCGCAGCTGATCTGAGCGTCGTATAAGGTCACAGCATTAAGTAAGCACTTAGCTTAGGCCTACTTAAGATGTTTTTAGTGCAAGTAATACAAAGAAATCTTTTAAAACAACAGTTTTATATATATATACTAAATGGTTACAATGTTTATGATAGTCAAAAGTCTTATTTTAATAACTTCGGTTTATTTGGCTATTTTCTGGTTCGGCCGACAGCCCGGTCGCAAGGTGGCCGAATGATAGGGAGTTTACTGTACATCAATATAACACAAGAAATACTGCTAAGTATGTCCTTCTTTGCCACCGGTTAACACTATCTGACCAAATTAAGCCGGAGTAAACATGTTGAACCTGCTACCTGACTACATCAATAACTACGACTAAAGAGGATGCGGACAACCTAGCTGTTAGAATGAGCATTTTAATCTGCAGGGAAATCATGTCATGGGAATGAATAATGATTGTACACTAATTTTGAAATCTTTACATATGATTGACTACAATTATTGAACTAGAATTGACTGCGTTAAATGTATTCTCTTCTTTTTTTATAAAAGTACTTTTTATCAGTTTTCATGGATGTAATAAACTTGCATAGTTAAGTTCATAGTATTCATTAATTAGAATATACTTGTTAGTTTTATTCAATTTCATTGTTTTTAATTGTATACAAAGATGTAGTAATTTAATAAATTAATAACATTCATATGAATTTGTATTTTAAGTAATTTAATCCTCCCAGTGGAAAAAGCTCAATGTTTGAGATTTTAGTTGTTTTGAAAATGCACTCGGAAAATTTTAGTTCTGTAATATTGTGTATGCTAATTGGTAAGATAAAACAGGAGATTATAACCTTGCCATGGATGTGGCTTTATCCAATATAAACAAAAATGCTAGAGTTGAAATAGCCAAAGGCTCTTGGAGATATTTAACCCATTGACCTATGTGTTTATTTGCAATGTACAGTCAAATATTCATCCTATTAAATTCAAGAAAATGTAAGCATTTGTTAAAAAAAAAATATAATTCATAAAAAATGAAATTTTTAAACAAGAGCAAAAATCATTATATTTTTATATTAAAACAGGCTTAAAAATGTATAATTTATGTTTACCAAAAAGATAATTATAACATAATAACATACAAAATAAAAGATTTTTTTTTATAAATTTTAAAACGTGTGTATGTATATTTTAGTAAACAATTACAAATCATTACAGAGTTACTGTAGGTTTGTTGAAAATTTAATTCTCTACAAAAAATATCAAATTTTATAAATAATATTAAATTATCACAAATTTTTTTTTCTGAACCGATATAATATTTGTCATTTTGACTTTATCCAAAAAAATACAAAATAATATTTACCTAAAACTAAAGGAAGATAAAAATTGAGTGCGAGTTCAATTTATTATATATTTATATTAATAAGTATGTCGAATTTAAGCATTTGAAAAATATAATACAAACTTTATATTACACAAATATAATAAAAATAGAAACTCACAATAATGATAATCCTTTAGTCATGGTCCCGCGATGACTAATAACGAAATATTCGCACTCATCTGCTTGTGTTTACAATCATAAACTGAAAGCTAAATTTGATTGTAAAACAAAGCTGACAAGGAACAGAAAGCAATAGTGACAATAAGTTGGTTATTATTGTCATATATCGTTGTTTAGTTCACAAACATCGTAGATTTGCGATGTATTTTTAGGTTATAAAACAATACAAGTGGTAGCTCATATATTTTTTTACAGTAATTCGGGCTTCACTGATTGTTTTTATTAATATTTTTAACCATTTTAAGCAATAGTTTATCTTTAAAAAATATATTTAAAAAGCATTGTTACCATCATTGAACAGTTCCGTAATAGCAATTTTGAGCCGAGATTGGCCGTCACAGAACGATTCCATGAAAATAGGCCAATGGCTTAAATTATTTTTAATTAACAGCTGAGGATGAATAAAAAATAAACTATTCAGTGAGTTCAGTTACATCCTTTATACTTAGAGGAACTGGGTAAATAAGGAATAAAACTAAACATTACAAGTGTTAAAGACTTTAATACAAATTAATATTTTTATCAAGTCAGTTTCTGTTCTATGCAGTAATTTCACCAGTGCAAAAAATATTGTTTCATTATCAGTTCCAAAGTTGAGCATTTATTGCTTTTCAATACATTTTATTAATGAAATAATTTGTTGTGTGAGTTCAAAAGTTGGATCTTGAAGGTTTTCTACTATAGTAAAATGATCTGTATTTGGAACTTCAACTACTTTTGTTTGTAGTTTTCTTAGATTGAGAATCTGAAATAAAGTAAAGTATTATTTAGTTGGATACAATTAATGTAATTTAATTTATACTAAACAACTACTGTAACTGTCACTTATAACTTACACATCTTATGCTGATTTACTCATTCAGACGTTTTATGACATGATTCTGAACTGAAAGATACACTCACCATATTTAATATAAATAAATTGCTCGAAACAGTACTGTACGAGCACAAAATTGAACTAAACGGAATTAATTATATACTGTTACCAATAGAGTTCAAGAAAAAAAAGTGAATATTCTAATTTTGTGACAAGAAAGTGTTACATCGGACACTTTGACTTAACGAAGTTTTGACCATAGGAAATTGTTTTATTAAGTTTGATTCTGTGGTATAGAGGAAAAAAGCTCTTGATATTTGTTTACTACCGTTAAAATGAACAAAATTCTAGTCACTCCTTACACATTGTTATCAAGTGATGGCTATAACCCTCTTGTTGCAAATTGTTTAAATTTTTAGTATCTTATCTTTTTTCTCAGAATGCCTGTCATTTTTATCATATTTTTAGATTTAAGGATATTTTACTGTACTGAGTTGTAACCTTTCCTTTTTCTTATAAAAGTATAAATTATTATTTATATTTTAAAAATGCAAACCTACATTTTTAAGTCTTCTCTAAACTATATTTTCAACTTTCCATCACATATACATTGTCAGATTAACTAAAGCACTATAATAATATATTTTTCCTCAAGTTTTGTAATTGTTTAAAGATGTTTGAATTGTGCCTCAACTATTTTTTGTTGGAGCCTGTAACTTACCTTGCGATAAGCTGCAGCCTGACCATGAAAAGCTGGTGGGTCATGTTCTGCAACAGCCAGCAATACAGTAATATTCTTTAACACCGTTAATTTTCCCAGTTCAAACATGGGACTTGCATTTAAGGCATTTTTCCTGCAATCAAAAAATCCTTCATAAATGTTACTGTCCCTTTGACATTCCAAGTAATAAAGCTTGTCAACATTGGACATGAAATGTGTGAAAGTAAAACACAAATCATTGGGGTTGCTCTTTTGAAAGGAATATTCTTTTACCGATTACAAGCTCTCAAAACATTTTTACTAAGAATATGTCAACACATATAAGACATTCAGCTTTAAAGATATAATTTTGAAGAGTGTATAAAAAGTCGAGATAATGAAATGAACAGACATGTTATCCAGCAAAAATTAACCTCTGCCAATTGTGACACCTGACACCTTGATGAGGGTATTTACACACCAGCTGGAGAAATAACTCACAAAAACTGATGGTTCACCACACTGACTGGGTTCGCGGACTTTACCGGAGTGTATTCCGTATACTGAATTTAACGAATTATACACAATATTACCTAAAACGTGGTGCTGGTTGGCCTAATAGATGGATCGGTTGGGAGCTTTTTTGTTGAAAACAGCAACACAATTATAAGTAATATGAGTGTTTTATTAATAAAATTGATAAATTTTAGTGAAGCTAGAACCTTGACACAAGTTAATTTACAAGTTCACAGTTAGTATGAAATCTTTTAAAATAAACAATATAAAATTATTATAATTTGTAGTTTGTTAACAACGTGGTTATTCTAAGATACAACAATTTAAATTCAAACAAATCTAATTTCAATTAATAATTAACGGCGCTTGCCATTGTCTGTGCTGTCTCTAAATGAATTTAGAATTGAGTTACGGTTACAAATTAAACATGATTACTGAAAACTAATACACGAATTTACATAAATTGAACAGACATGGCAAGCCCGGGAATCAAAGGGGAAACCGCGCTACTTACTACATGTACTCGCGATCACGGTTGCAGACAGACAGATCGAGAGGGCTGGCTTCATCCCCAAGCCAGTATTAGAAATATTGTCAACCAATCACGCGAAAGAACGTTTAATCGTATGACTTTCTAGGCCGTATGGTGCTGCACTCCAGCCCTGAACGATTCACCAAGTAACTAACATTGGAATGTTAGGGTTGCTGGAACATTGCAATATCTCTGTTTTCGAGTCATGGGCTGCATTTAGAAATCACGTGACATCACGCCACCACATTCCATACTGGCCTGCTACAGATAAATCAATACTTTTGCCTTTCCCACTGAACCCAATATTCACTCATATTAATTTAAAACGGTGTAACAAAAAATAAAGGGAGGCGTAATTTAATTATTATTATTGAAGTTGAAGTTACATTAAAACACAAAAAAAAATAGAGGGTGTAATTTATTTTATTTTATTTAGACGGCCCACAAAGGTGGTATTTTCATTTATTTATTCAATAAATTAACAGGCCATCACACAATATATTTTCATAAATAACTAAATACGTTTTGCTTTATAAACTTAATTAAAAATGCATTTTTTATTTTCAGGTATAGCCACACCTTGAAATGAACTTCAGACCAGCTGGTTATTCTGATGAGGAAGATGAGGATGATGATGAATTTATGTATGGATCATGGTCAAATGATGATTATGGCTCTGCTAAAAACCGTACAGATTTTATACCAGAACCAATATCCGATGAAGATATTTTTTATACAGCAATAAATGAAGGAAATCTTGAAATCCTCAAAGCCATGTTGGCCAAAGGTTTTAATGTCAATGAAGCACTGATTGGCGGCTGGTCCGCTTTGATGCATGCTTGTTCAATAGGTACATTCTCCGTTGTACAACTCCTGATTCAAGCTGAGGCTAATGTAAATTTCAATAAAGAACTCTTCACTCCTCTTATGGCTCTTTGTAAGTCCACTTCAAATAAGGAAGACGAACTTAATGAATGCTTGAATGTCCTTGTGCAGAGTGGCGCCAATATTAATGCAACTGACAGGAATTCATGTACCGCCCTCATGTATGCTTCCACTTCGGGCCATCTCAAGTTAGTGAAAACATTGGTAAGTTTAAATTGTGATGTCAACATACAGGATACTGAGGGCTGGAGTGCCATTTTCCATGCAGTCAGTGAGGGTAGAGAAGATATTGTTCATGTTTTAATCGAAAATAAAGCTCGAGTTGACTTGAGTGACAAGCGGAGGAGGTCTGCATATGATTTGGCAATGCTAAAAGGCTATGAACATTTGGGTGAGTTAGTATGTTCCAAGAAGGAAAAGCAAAAATTACTTCGAGACAAGGAGGAACCGTATGTTCAAGATAGAATATCAAGTGATCCAATGGAGGAATTTTTAGCACAGCTTCCCAGCACAAAAGGTAACAGTCAATCAGGATTTGCTTCTGATGTCAGCAAACTTCTTTGGCCAATTGGTTTGGGACATTTTAGTAAACAATTTGCTGCAAATTCTGTTCAACTTAATGAATATCTTTTAATGACAGATGAGCGCTTAAAAGAATTAGGTGTAAGATTTTCTGTTCATCGTCAAACTATTCTTAACTCTATAAGAAAATTTCACATTCATCCATGGAACAAGTCAAGTCTAGGCATGAAACCAAGAAATCAACAGATGAATCTAGAGGATGGAGTCAAGCTCATGTTTCATGTTACAAAACATCTTCACATTTTAAATGCCACTATGAACTATGTGAAAATTCACCAACCTCTTCCAATGAGGCCAGATGTTTTCAGAATGAGTGATAGTGCTATACATCAGCTTAGTTTAATTAATGGAGAACTCAATGCCATATGTTCTTTTTCCTCACAGTTGAAACAAAGAGAAAATGTGGAACCTGTTGATTTAATTAAGCCAAAAAAACATTCTGCAAATTATACTGTTCCTCTCTTAATAACTACTATTTTAGTTTCTTTTCTACTCTGGAAAAGAAAGTTTTCATGATACATTATAGTATTATTTATTTATGTTTACTGTCACCAATTCTGTATAAATATTAAATAAAAACCACACTCCACTATTTGTTTATTAAGTGTTGGTTTTTACTTCATTTCTTTCTAAAATGGCAACAATTAAAATGTTATAGTACACTTCACATTAATAATTATAGCTTCAAAGATATTGGGTTAATGTCTTTGAAACTGTAATTTGCATTAAGAGAGCTCTTACTTTTCTCACTTAAAAGAGAAATTATGGTCCAACAGGCCTTTTTTATTAGCTAAACTTATGCTTACCTGTTTGAAAGCACCAATCTGACTCAAATTTGCCCATTCTTACATTTCTAGATATATAAATGGTGTCTTAGTAAGAACGCCAGATTTAAATTCTTAACACAACATTTATTTCTAAACTAAATTAGCAAAATTGTATATTCCAATAATTCACATATTATTCAAGATTCCGAAGGGGAAACTCGTGCTGGTAATGACGTTCAGCCGTAATAGTTTGTAAAATTGACAGAAAACCTCGTCAAAAGGAAGTTTGCCATCAGGCTGCAGATAGGCACTATATGACATAGTGTATCATAAGTAAGCAGATGGGATGTTATTTTGTTAATTTAGAGTAGAAAGAAGTTAAAGGACACCCAATTTTACCAGGCGAAATTAGGGCTAAGAATCCCTCTCTAACACTTAACCTGGGGACTAACAGCTTAGGGGTGACTTCTAAACCACCTCCAGTGTCTGGGCAGACACTCTGTGTGCAAGGATGGGATCGCTCAGACAGTCACCCATCCAAGGAACAGCCATGCTCAATGTTACTTGACGTTGTTATCTTGCGATAATGACAGAAACCTTCATTGAAAGTCAAAGAATTGTTGTGTTCATAATTCAAATTCAGTGCTGTTACTCTGAGACCCATTACTTAGCTGCAATCATAATGGCTGTTGAATAGGTGAAGCTGTTCACTAATACTTCCCTTGCCACACTATGTTACAGCAGTCTGCTTCATTCTACTCAAGCCCCGTTATTGCACACCTTTCTGATGTTTACAGTACTTTGTAGAATTACGGTTATTTATTGTAAAATTATAATCTGATATGTTAAGTTTAAGCTTAATGTGACGGATAACTCAGTTCAAATACAACAGTCAGTGGCTTTAGCAGCATCAGGCCTCTTTAGTGGACAGTGCTTTGTGCTCAGTCTGGTGTTCCATCTTCCAACGGGTGAGATTCAATTGCCTGCCTCCTCAGGTTCCGGAAATTCTCCAATCTTGGACATTTAGGAGGTCCTCTTCAGAGGTCCTGATATTCTTCCTCTTACTCCTAGTTCCGAGAATCAAGAACTTACAGGATCCAAGAGTGCATCAAACCCATTGGATGATGTGGGAACTCCAGTCTGGGCACAGCATACATGTTGCATGTTATATTACTGATTGAACACCAGTATTTGTTCCTTAAAATATTTAAAGCGTTGGAAATCTCCCAACAATTTTACCAATCAAAAATTGTAGAATTTAATGAAAATCGAAGTATGGCCAAAACAGAAACAATTAAGTTGATTATTACAATAAAATAAGACCTTATTTATTTATTTTTTATTTATTCATAAGACGCTGATAGTCAAGATATGGGCGAATATGGATTTCGAATGAGTTATAGCAGCAGGTATGACATATATTGACATTTCTAAGAACAATACAATCAGGCAAACATTTTTTATTAGAAATTTATTCAAGGATGTACAAGGAAAGTACAGGGACAAACTGGTCTTGTGTTCTTGAAAAATGAAATAAGTTGGGGCACTAAGCAGCATTGACTGTACTTGACGTGATTCATAAATATTTTAGTATTAAGCAGGCAGCAATCTAAGTTGATTTATTAAGGATGTATTGAAATCGTTTACTTCCTTAAGTTTCTTTATAAAAATTATATCAAGTTTTTATATAATATACAAGATAAATGGGCTGCAAGTCCTATTAATGCAACTTTGAAACAGATCTTACACGGATGTTACTCACTGAACCTTACAAGGTACTCAAGAGTAAACACACAATCTACATTTCCAAGAAGACCAACTATGGTAAAGTATTATACTGAGTTTTAACATTTTAAACATAATTAGAGATAGATAGGCCAGTAAAAAAATATTCTGAAACTAATAACATAACAGTCTCGTTTCTGATTCAAGTTATTCTTGCATTCAAACACTAGCCAATTCCAAACAGATTTTTCTTAATTTTAAATAAGCATTTAGAATAAATCATTGAAACTTGATGCAAACATTTACCACTTTCAATGTAATTCTAACTGTACAACAAATTTAACAACTCACAATTCAATGTAAAGGCTAATTACATCAACAATCACTTCGACCATGGTCATTATTATTTATTTTTGTATTATAAACATAATACAAAGAAAATCAATTCAATAAAATTGCAGCTTTTATTTCTTCAATCAGTACTTCATTTTCAAATCAGACAGATGGAACGTAATTTGCGGTACCAGGGGCTATGAATATCGTATCAGAGAACTATGAAGAAATAGATGGAGCTAGTGGCACTACAAAAATCAAGATGGCTACTGGCAAGAAAGATACCAACAAATTGGTCGGTAGCGTAGTTGGTTCAATCCCAGCTTCATGTGCTAAAGGTTCTCAGTTTGATCCCAATCAGAGTCAATACATTTTGAGAAGGATCAGCTGATAACCACCGGCTGTTCATTTGTCATTGGGCTATTAATTAATCACACTTTCTAAGAAATGGTCGGCCTTAGTTTGTAACAATGACTACATTCGCTCATATACACTCATCACACTTATTCGAAATCCATATCCGCCTATACCTTGACGATCGGCGTCTTATGAATAAATAATAAATAATACCAAAGAATATAATTTACTACAGCATAGGGTGTTTCAAAAAGAATGACCCGATTTTAAATAGCTATATTTATTAGGAACAAGGGATTTACTCAAACTTATCAGGCATTAAAATACTCACAAAAAATGAAGTTTACTTAAATGTTCATTATGTCCTCCATTTGCAGTACAGATGAAATCTAGTCGATAGCTGAATTTGTCCCAAACTGTGCGTAAGGTGTCTTCTGTCACTGAAGCTACTGCAGCTGATATTCTGTTTTTAAGTTCGTCAATATCATGAATAGAATAGAATACTTTATTCTGTCAAACAATATTTCATAAAATACATTGACACGTCAAAAACTTAATAGATAGAGTTAATTAGTCAAAAGTCTTGTATTGTCCATGTGCACTTTTCAAAATCTTGAATACAATAGAATGCTTTTCTACAGAGAAACCCTTTTAATCTAAACTTAAATTCATTATTAGGTAGTAGTCTTAAATCTAACGGCAACTTATCGTAGAACTTACTACCTATAATTAATGAGCTTTTACTAGTTTTTTCTAATCTAACATATGGTAAATCTAGATTATTTTTATTTCTTGTAAAATAATTATGCACATCACTTCTGCAACTAATCTCATTTACATTGCTCCTTAAGTACATTATACATTGGTATATATATATAAGGAGTATAATGTTAAAATATTAAAACTAATAAATATTTGTTGGCAGTGATCAAGGCTTTCTGCTCCTGAGATCACTCTTAAAGCTTTCTTTTGCATAATGAATACTTCCTCTGTGTGTGAAGAAGACCCCCAAACAATTAAACCGTAGTTCAAGTTGCAGTGAAAAACCCCATAATAGGCCTGTATGAGTGATTCCCTATCAATTTCACCTGTTAGACGCTTAAGTGCAAATATGTTTGAGCTCAATTTTCTCTTAAGGTTGATTATATGTTGGTGCCAATTCAACTTAGTATGAAAGGTTAAGCCTAAAAATTTGGAATGTTGTGATTCAGTGTTATTTGGATAATTTCTAAGACTGAATATTACAGTATTTGTTTTATCTTTATTCAAAATTAAATTATTTTCTCCAAGCCAATTTTTGACTATATTAACATTACAATTTACTTCTTCTAATAACCGTTCATAATTTGAATTCCTTGTAATTATAGTTGTATCATCTGCATAAAGTACAACATCTGCTGGAACATTAGATTTTAGATCATTAATTGCAACCAGAAACAACAATGGCCCCAACACAGATCCCTGAGGGACCCCATCTGTCACATTTCTATTGCTAGATAACCTGTTTTGTGTGACCACATACTGTTTCCTATTTTCTAAGTATGATTTTAATATATTTAAAGAATTACCCGTAACCTTATAGTGTTCTAATTTCTGAATTAATTTATCATGTGAAACCCGATCAAAAGCTTTGCTGAGATCACAGAAGGTGACTGCAGCAAAGCTTTTTTTCTCATAACAGTCAAGAACTTTATCCACCAAAGAAATTATTGCATGTGTTGTGGCCAGCCCTTTACGGAAACCAAACTGTTCTTTACATAATAAGTTATTACATTCTAAATAATTCATAAGCTGTTTACCTATTATGACTTCTATTATTTTAGAAAACACTGGCACTATTGCTACAGGTCTGTAATTGCCCAGTTGTTCTTTTGATCCTTTTTTAAAAATGGGATGTACTTAAGTAATTTTTTAAATATCAGGAAATAATCCTTGTTTGAAACTATTGTTAATCAATAAAGTTAAAGGCCTGGCAAAGTACTTGATTGTATCTTTAACTAAACTATTTGATAAACCAAAGTGATCTTTACTTTTTTTAGAGGCTAGGTCTTTTACAGTTTTTATAACTTCAAGTAACTGAAGTTAGACAAGTATAATCCATCTGGTACAAATTCCTTATTGAGGTAATCCTTAAAATTCAAACTAACAATATTATTACAACTACTTACAATAACATCATTTTTACTATTTACATGCTCCTTCTCGTTAGCTACACCAACAAAAAAATCGTTAAACTCATCTGGATCAATATTTACACTTGAGCTGTGGACTTTCTTATTTCTATTTACAATACTCCAGAGTGCCTTACTTTTGTTATCTGAGTGTTTTATATAAAGAACATTGGCCTGCTTTTTGGCTTGTCTTACCTTCAATCTATAAAGAATTTTATTATTTTTATAATCTTCATAATAACACAAATTACCGGTTGATTTGTAAAGGTGATACAGGAAATCTAATCTTTCTTTCATAATATTTAGTTCAGAATTATACCAATTAACTTTTGAGGAGCGCTTGGGAAAATTTTTTCTTACACCGTTGTTAGAAAAACATTTTAGAAAAGATAAATTATAATAAAACATCAATGTATTCATGAAATTTTCAAAATTTATATTAATGTTATTACTTTCTACAAAAACTTCACTCCAGCTCTCTTTATTTAAATGATATCTGAATTCTCTCAGTGTATTATCGTTAATTATAACTTTTGTAGCTTGACCATTGGTTTTATCTAAGACTAAATCATTACAATTATTTACACAAAATGAAAACAGCTGTCCAAGGTGATCACTGATGTGATTATTTACTACAGTGCAATCATAATCTGATTTTAGAGAGGTAAATACATTGTCAAGACAATTTTTGTTTCAAGTAGGTTCAAAAATGGTTTGATAAAATCCGTACATTGTAAACAAGTTTATTAAATTTTCCTGGACTCTACTTTGAACCAAAAAATTTATATCAAAATCTCCAAAGACAATGGCTTGCTTATTCAATCTATTAATATAAGTTATCAATTTCTCTATTATTTCAAAAAAGACACATCACCATTAGGACTCCGATAAATTGTGACTATTATTATATTTATATCAATTATAAGAATACTTGCTAATTCACAGTCAATTTCAATTGACATATTATTTAACTCATTTAAAACCCTGAAACCATTTTGATCATATTTTGTAAATATTGCGACACCACCATGTGCTTTATTTATTCTACTAAAAGCTGAAGCAAGTTTTAGATTATTACCGATAACATAATTATTTAACTCATCTTCCTCCATCCATTGTTCTGTAACACACAATATATCTAACTTTAAATCACAAGATACTCTATCGAGAAGAGGAACCTTGTTAAAAAGGCTTTGACAATTTTGGTGGTAAGCATTAATTTTAAGTTTATCGGTTACTTCTATTGGACATCCATCAATTTGTTTACATCAATTGAGGTAAGAGAAGAACATAAACACGTTCTTTAACATATCGGCAGAGGAAAAAATCACAAGGTGTAGTCAAGGGACCTAGGAGGCCCAAGACTGTGAAGCTTGGTCTTGTGGTCTGATACACCCTATCCAACATTGAGGAAAGTTCTCATTGATGAAACTGCGTACATCGAGGAGCCAGTGTAGTGGTGTTCCATCTTGTTGGAAGATGAAGTTGTCCGAGTGAACAGTAAGTTAGGGGAATAACAAGTTATGTAGCTTCCTTTAACTGACTGTTCCAAAAAAAGTAGGGTCCGTTAACGAATTCAGCTATCTGTGCTGCAAATGGAGGACATAATGAACATTTATGATACATTTTTGTAAACTTCATTCTTTTGTGAATATTTTAATGTCCAATATGTTTGGGTAAAGCCCTTGTTTTTAATAAATATAGTTATTTAAAATCACGTCATTCTTTTTGAAACGCCCTGTACATCCTGTTATATTTTTATAATTTTAAATCCTATTATTTAGTTTATATTTGGCGGACTTACCTCTTTAGACAAGTCACTGGTTTCCATCAACAATACATTATGTATAATTTGAGATTACCTGGCATACTTACATAGTAAGTTTTAGAGCTTCATTCTCAGATGTGTGTATAAGTGGTGTGATGTCGTAGATACCACTGATCAGAACTAAACCTCTTAGTTTGTCCTTCCATTGTGACTTGAGGGAGTTTAACCAATTATTGCCAAGCAGTGATGCACAAAGGTGGCCTCCAGCGGAATGACCTCCAAACCACACACCTCTAAAACAAAATTGTTGTTATAAACTATACCAAGAAAGAGCTGAATATTCTTATTGTAACATTAAAGACTCAATATAATTTTCTCAGTTAAATATTTGTCATAAGACATAGACTAAGCAATGTTAACTTGTTATGGTATTGTCAATTTGTTTGATTTACTTCACCGAGTCATCTCATACCGCAAGAGAAATATCTTATTAAACTTTTCCTAATAGTTTGATGGCTGTTTATGATTTATTTTTTTCCAATTTATGAATCAAGTTCATAAACATATTTACAATTATATGAACGAATAAAATCAGATGACATGCTAGCGTTTTCATTTGTTTATCATTACATTTATCTTCTAGATATAGGTTGGAAATGAGTATAGATGAACAAATGCAGTCCATTACTAAGTTCAGATGATCTTAGAAAGAGCCAAGTAACACTACAATGTTCTATGGGGTAATTTGTTACTCCAAGCATTTTGCTGTAGTTAATTTGTATAATTGTTACTAATCTTGAGCACATCAATACCTTGTATTTGATTACCGTATCTCAGAAGTCGTCAGTGCAGTTTCAGGTCACTTGATCTCCATTTGTTGGTCTATGGCTATCTGAAAAAACGTCTGCTGGACTTGAGGTAATTACTACCCCAAGTGACCAACCATTCAGTGTTCTTGTTACCAATTAATTGTTATTTGCCTTGATTATATTATTAGTTACATATACATCATGTAATAGTATTATTTGTAATTGTTTGAAAGTTATTTATTAGCATTGGATTGTTCATGATTGATAAAAACTATTTGGAGATTTCCAATGCTTTAAGTGTTTTAAGGAACAAATAAGTTTTACCAATCACGAATATTTGTGTCAGTAACTTGGTTAATTAGTGAGGTCTACCACTACAGCTGGTTTAACTGCATAACATTTACACTAGCGCTCCAGAATGGACAAAAAATGAAAAAAAATAGCTGATAGTTTGAGACACAAAATTTAACATTGGTTGAGATTTTTTAGATATTTTAACATTCTGTGTGCTTATAAAATCAATGGTTATAGTTGTGTATCTTCATGTACATCTATTATGTAAATGATTCTGTACAATTGTATTCGTTAGTTTTGGGGATTTAACTCGTTTACAAATTCGCTAACGATTAAACTAACTCAATTAGTTTTCCAAACGAGGTACGGTTTGTCCCGTGGAATGTGAACAATGACGGAGAAAGCGTCCAAACCTTTGGTCAAAGACCGGTGGTTTCGCTCATTTCCAAGTATTCACCGGAAAACAAGGTCACGAGTCACATCCCACCCCTTTCTGTAATCTTTCTGCCCTGCCCCATAATTAATAGACAAACCCAATGCGTCTCATTGTTTATATCATAGTGTTATATCCAAGACGTAATCATAGTATTTATTACTGGTAGACTTGAAGGTGAATTCATTTTAGTTTTAAAGTTTGCCGAATGCATATTAAAGTGTGTGATTAGTCTCCATCGTTTTCTTTGTATTAATATGTCTTGTTTGTGGCAGAGTTTGGTCAATTTATTTGAGGAGCAGACGAATAAATAAGATTCAAAAAATGTGTCCTTTAGTATTTGATGTATGTTCCCAAAACTAAGTTTATTAAAGCATCAATTTCATTACCTTCAAATGTACGAACTCACGTCAAGGTTAGTAGATAATTTATTTATATTTATGATATTTTAATACTATATTTTTGTTGTTCTTCCATCTCTATAGCGTAGTTAGTTACGAAAATAAGTTATATTTTGACGTAACTAATCAAAATCATTATAATTGAGGACACTTTCATCCAACAATCTGAGCAGTCGTTAAGCAAGATGGAGGCATTCTTTTCTTAGTTGAAAGAATCAGATCCTAAGTCTATGCTTCAGCTCGACGTAACTGCAGTAGCTGAAGCAGAGGTTCTAAGGTATTTACACAATACCAACAATATTTCTCAGCTATCACCTCTGATGAAGAAGTTGTATGTCAAACACAACACTGCTGTTCCCTCCTCAGCTCACTGTGAGCGTTTGTTCAGTGCTGCTGGGCTTGTTTTTAATGGGCTTGTATGAGTGACATCAACTTGAAAGTGCACTTATTTTAAAGTTTAATGGTTATCTAAAATAAGCATTGCACAGAAATTATAGTAATTTTTAGACTGTTTACATATGTACAATAATAAATAGTAAAAGTTTTTTGTAAATAATTGTGTGTGTTCTTTAATGCCACCCAAACTAACTGTTAATTTCAGTTACTTTTTTTAACTTTAGACTTTCAGTTTGTTTCATTGTACTCTAACTTTTAACTTCATTAGTTAGTTTAATAGAGGATTAACTTTAACTTTATTCAGTTAAAAATAATTGTTAACTTTCTCAAGTATGGTTGGCTTAAACAGAAAGTGATTGTGACAGTGTCCAATTTTAGACATTGTACAGCAGTATGTACCATCATATAGCTGAACAGAGGAAGCTATATATTTGTTTGTGGATGTTTTCTTTGCCCAAAAGAAGCATTTAGAGGAACAAGAAAACCCTTAGACAAATTTCATAACTGTGTTTGCTAGAATCATCTAAACAATATTTGTAAAGATATGATCAGCTGATGTCAGTATATCATCGTAGTTGATCCTGTTTTATTGTTGACAAGTAATATCTTTATTGCGAATTGGTCGTCTATAAATTTTAAATTTGTAATCTAACAATCAATATTTATATATTGGACATATTGTGTTAAATAAAACAGTTTTTAACTTATTTTCTTCAATCAAAATGGGAAATTATTTTTATTAATTATTTTAATAAATAAAATCTTACAACAATTAATTAACTCCTTCATTATGAAATCTTCGGAACCACTGAACAGATTATGATTAAAGTTGAAGGAAATTTAGCTTTCATGTCAGAGAGACCCACTAAGAAAGGATTTCTCAAAAATTATATTCTTAAGGGGTAAAAATACCCCTTAATGTAGCATTGGCTTTAGTTTAATGATTTATTTCAAACATCTGATACAACAATCATAAACATGACACAAAAGCTTGGCTAAATTGTTTTTCATTGTAAAATATTAAGTAATTTCTACTAATCTTGACATAATTGCATAAACTTTGCTATTCAGGGAAATGGCAGCAGGCTGAGCTTTGATACTAATTTGTTGGTTTAGAGAGTAGAGAAGAGCATGGAGAGAAGGGTCATTAAGGGCCAACCTGTAGCAAAGCAAGAGCTGTCAGCTAGTAAATATATTATTGACAACTTTTATTGTTAGTATTTGATTTAAATGTAAACAAATTAGCCCTTTTAGTGCTACAGCGTCACTATTTGCAACTGTGCGATTAAGCCTTAAAGTGTGGTAATCGCAAATAGCGATGCTACGTATTTTATAAAGTACGGTATAATTATTTAACAAGAATGTCCGCTAACAGCGTATTCCTGTTCTAAAAGCTTCAAAATATTAGTTTTGACTCCGGTTGTTGTCTGTGATTGTTCGCAACTGATATAATAAGAACATATAAATGTCTGTTTACGTCTAGAATATAGCCTACAAATAAATACATTGTTGCAGTTTGTTTTTGCATCATTTTCCCCAGTAATATTGCTTTGTATTACTGTTTGATATTGATAGTGTGTTCATTTAAGTTTTATATTACCGTATTGTATTCAAAATATTGAATAGTGTTCTTACAAACTTTGTTGCCATGGATATCTACATAATGGAAGTAAACAATTGTTTATCTTTCTATCAATTTATTCAGCAATTTTATCATTTATATAATTTTGTCTGGGATAAAAATTAAAAACACAATTGTCTTTATAGTAGTAAATATAGAAACATAATAATCATAGAGATATCTATTAAAATAAGTTTTTTATAATCTATTTGTAGTATTATTTTACATGAAATGTTTCACAAGTTTAATTTTGATGGCAACAGTGTTTTACCATTTCTTGGGTTTCTCACTTATATTTTTTTAGATAAAAACAGTATTTTTTTAACTGTGGAATATTTATTATTCTTTTGCAGGAATATAAGGAAAATGAATTGAAAAATAAGTTAAATATTGTAATTTTACAAAAAATGTAATAATTTTTTCTGTTTTTATTGTTACTATTTTTTTTATAGGACTTATATGTTAGTAGATATTAGTAGATATTATTCTGCATTTTATTCTGAATGAAGTAATTTAACTTTCATATAGATATCTCTTCAAATATATGTTTTATGATCTCTGTTTTGTAGTATTCTGTTGGTTTTACGATTTTCATATATTTTTTAGTAACGCTAGTGTTTTACTTTTTTTAGTTCCTCACTTGTTTTTATTTTTTTGGTAGAAAACTAAATTATTTTGTAAACTGTAGAATAATTGTTGTTCTTTAGCATGAGTTTGGTTAAAAAAGATTGAAAAATATTTTGAGTATTGTTATTTTATAGAAAACTAAAAAAAATTTCGTCAGTAATTTATTTGAATTTTTGTTTTTTATTATTTTTAATTATATTTGAGGATTTATATGTTAGTAGATAACTATTCTACATTCTATTCTGAGTAAAAATACGTAAAATTCATAAAGATGTCTTTTCAAATAAGTAATTTATGATTTTTTTAAAGAAACCTCTGCAATTATGCCTATTTTAGACTAGCACCTTTCAGTATAGCAGTAGGCTAGAGGCCATAACACTAAAAGGGTAAAACAATAAATAAATGATTTATAAGTGGGTGAAAAATTACCTAATGGTCATGTCATGGTTATATACGTGACCACCGGAGTGTCAATAGCCCAATAACAAGAAGAACTAAAAGACCTATGAAGTGAAATCCAAACCTTATACTAAACTAACTGACAAATTTGATACTCAGTTCCTTCTCCTAGATAATACCCTACTTCTGGCCACCATCCAACACAAATACACAAGACTCTTTAAATCAGGAAGACTGTTTCACAGTTGGCAAGCAGTTACTGTAGAGATTTTTTGTGTGTAGAAGATCTATTAGTGAGAATCGACAAAAATGCATATCCGAGCAGAGTGTTCCTCCTACTAATGTCTGAAATAAGGTAAACAATCGAACAGATGAGCAGAGCAATCATTAAGAAGTATAGAGTAGAAAGTATATGAAACTGTGAAAGCTGGCTCAATTTTAGGATAGACAAGGCATTAAAATAGGGCATTACAAGATCTCTGCATAAGATTGAAAATAAAACGATTAAAAAGATTTTGTGCACGTTGCAATCTGTCTGAGAACTCTACCCTCTAACCATTGCCAACATCACAGTAATTAAAGAGAGGAAAAATCAGAGTCTTCATGAGCATCACTTTCATGTTCAGGAGTAGATAGAGTACATTTTTTAAGACTATGAATCCCTGCAAGTTACAAGAGTGTTACAAGTTTTTGTTGTGTTAAACCAACCTAAATGATTAGTCAATGTCAGTCCAAGACTCTTGACCTTGCTATTAAAAGGTAGATGGTAATTATCAACTAACATCTTGGTGCAATTTCAAAGTCAACATTTCTCAGCAGTACTCCAATCAAGGTGGATTGAGTTTTGTTTTATTAACTTTCAGACCATATTTGAAGGACCAGGTAGAAATAGCATCAATATTCATGTCAGTTATGGTTTCAAACAAGTAAGTAGCAGTACGATGAGTGCAAATTTGAACTCACTGAATCTGATCAGACAAGTAAGACCTCATCCAAGTTATTGCATTCAACAGAGAACCCCATTCAAGAAAGTTTTAAATGTAGAGGATGATATACGCAATAAAACTCCTTAGAAAAATGATTAAAATTTAAACTTGGTATTTATTAACGTAGCAAAACCAATATCATCAGTAATTTTTAATAGGGCATTGGTATTACCATGATTAAAACAAAATCTGAAGTGGAAGTTAGAGAGCAGTTTAGTAAACTCAAGAAAAGAAGATAATTATCAATAAACTACTCCCTCAAGACATTTGGCTAGGGCATATAAAATGCTAACAGTTCTAAAGTCAGAGGGGCAGATTTCTACCCAGTTATAATTTTAGAGGATAAAAGTAGTTTGTTAAAATGTTCATTCTTTCAGAAAAACAGAATAAAAAACAGGTTTCATTAAAAAAAAAGAAAGGAAAAAAAACAGAATAAACAAAAGGTTTCAGAATCCAATCAGCTGATTGCCTCACGTTTGATTCCTAACTAGCACTATAAAGATGAAATTTTGTACACTGTACAACAAAATGAAAATAACCTAAATGTGAAACCAATTAAATTATTGCTTAATTAACAGACCAAGACACTTGGTCTGGCTATTGATGGTTAGTATGACAGCGTACATAACCACATTTATTAAAATTTGCTTCATATACAACATTTACAATTAATTGTATTTTGTTAAAGAGGTCACCCTAAGGAATAGTACAAACATTTTGTTACAAATTTTTAGCGAGGAATCCCTTAAAAATTATTTTAAGTATACATCATAATAATTTCTAAATTTTTCTTTGACCAGCACAAAATTATTAGCTGACTACAGGTGCTGCAGAGAGGATCGACTTAGAAAATAATAAAAATATGGACTAAATATAATTCGGTGTTGTATGTTTCTTGGAATACTAATGTACAGTATATTTTTTAATGGCAAATTTTGATTTGTAGCTTGGCCACAAATAGTGGTAAAAGTGAAAAGTTAAAAGCCGTAAGTTTTCTTTTTTAAACACATTGAAATTTATTGAAGGGAATAAATTGTTATATATTTAGTGATTCCAGATGTATACACCCAAAAAATTGTTTGGAATTAATCTCCTATAAACTACACAAACATTTGTCAATGTCTAAAATATCCAATCTCAACATTGTAGTTTAAGGTTCTTCCATAAGCTGTTGTTGCAAAGTCTATGTGAAAAAGGGTATATTTAGTACATATTAGTTTGAGGATGAACTATTCTAAGTACATAACTGAGAGAAACAGACATGGCTAGTTATACCAAGTATGTTAAAATTAAACTTACACACAGTTTTCCTCATTGGCTTTTTTCAAAAGGAACAAAGCTGAATTTCTAATTTCTTGAATGATGGTGTCCAGTGTGACTGGAAAAATTCATTTGTAAATTAGAAATATAATACTAACAAAACACCTATCGACTATATAACAGACATAATAAAAAAAACACAAGAAAAATTAAAAATTGGATGTTGAATCCAAGACATTTGGACCCGCAACCAGACTGAATGTGACTCTAAAACGTTGATTGAAAAAGCTCTAAAACATAATTTTTTACTAAAACATAAAATGTATCAAGTTTTTGTTAGAACTTATTAGTGGTTTGTTTTCATGGTTTAGTTCACATTTCCTTATTTATTAGGTTAGCATAGATTCTAAATAAATGTTTAGTAATTTATGCAGCATAGTCTCACTAATCTGAACTTTGTTATCCAAATACAGTCTTAATCAGAAACTGAAACCGGTTAAGTTATTTGGGAAAAAATAATATTACTGTATAAAACAGTTAAGTATATTCCCTAATATTACAAGCCCAATACAGTCAGGGCCGTTCTAAGGCGAAAATTGCAAGTGTGCAAGACTCACTTTTATGCCCTTACCGGGGGCATACTCTTTTCATGGAATGCCCCCTGAGGAAAGGGGGGGCCGGAAAATTTTTGAAATTTAAGGTCTAAAAACACAGTCTCAGTGGACTTTTGTGCCTTTTAGAACATTAAAGTTATGTATGTCTCTCAATTTGATTTATTACTGATTGGCTTTGTATGGGTTTAATGCTCTTTCTTCTATCTTAAACCACTATTATGTCAAATAAACTAATGAAAACTTCTGGGTCACATTATAATTGTTTTAACATGACCCAGAATAAATAGTACTCTCAGAATAAATAGCTAAGCAGGAATCACCGTCCCCCCAGACCTGAGATAAATTTCCATATCTCATGGGTAAAAGAAAATAAAACAACAGAACATATTGAACCAATAATTGCAGAGTTTAATAATGACAAACACACCATATAAATTTATAAACTATTAAGAAAGCTACACAAAGTCTCTTTTATAATACATTCATACAAGAGCTTTTCTTGCTTTCATTTCAGAGAGTGAATTAACTAAGTCCAAATAAACAATTGACTGAGGCAGCTCGTTTTCAATTGATAAAATTTAATGGCTGATAAGTCTTTCTTGAGATAGTGTTGACTTGAGGTAAGTTTTGTCCACTTCAGCTCCGAAAAACTTCGTTCAGTGAAGGCGTCCGACATGGGCATTGTGGTTACCATCCGTGTTCATTCCACAGGTTGACATAGACATGTGTGCTTTCGGTCGCTTATGAAAAGTTTAGGACATCCATGTGAGACTTTTGACCTAAAAATAATAAAATTATATCACAAAACTCTTCAAGTGTAATTTTTAGAGGAGTTATCATGAAAAAGATTAGAATAGTTTGGAGTAAAACTAGAAAAAAAGTACAGTCTACATAAATTAACTATGTACTAAAATTTAACTTTAATGCATTTATCTGGTTTCAAAATAAGGTAAAACAGGGTGAGGTAAGAAGTGAAATTTAACTGTACATAAACCTATCAAGTTTAAATTGTTAATTTGGTAAAAACAAATACATATACATGCTTCAAGATGAAACAAATTATTTGGAATTATATCTGGACTATAATAACTATAGATAGTAATGATGGAATATAGAATAGTAGAATACAAAAACCTACCATATTTCTCCATGTCGCTGACTGTATAGAACACGACCTTGATTGGTGAATATACCAAAAGTTATAGCGTAAACTACTGTTGGATTCAAAAAGCAATGTACTTGAGTTTGAACCTCTGCTACAAAATAAATACTCATCCGATTTCGATGAGTTGTACACCAAAATTTTGCTTCTTTAATTCTACTTAATAACTTACGTATTTTTTTAAGTCTTTAAGAATTTTTTATAGCGGGTAGAATATACAAAAAAATATGAAATTTGCGCACTTTTGGAGTAAAGCTCAACTTCAAATATTTCTAAAAAAAAAATATTACTCAAGATAAGTCAGTGAAACTTTAACCTTATTTAAAGAAGGTTGTTGTTTGTAGTATGTTCAAATTCTAGAATTTTTACTCTTTTAAAAATTGTCTGATGTATTTTTGTAAACCTTTGCAATCTTAAAAATGGCTGATTGAAAAATAAACTCAGATTATAAAACGGTAAATTATAAATTTTGAGTACGATAAAAAATATTGCGATTTTATATCAAATGATAAGTCAACAGACATCCATGTGTGGTAACAAGCACGATCAGGGGCCACCGGGCGCAGTGTTGCCACGTCATGCAGCGTATGAATGACAGTAAACCTGTAAAGGCTGATGAATCACTCACAGTTACTAGAAATTTGATTAGTATATCCTACAAATCACCAATATAATGGGTGGCTCTCATTTTCACGTTACATTCAGCTTGATACATGTGAAAGTTACATAATTGTAAATACTGTTAAAAAGTTATTTTTTAATTTAACAATTTTTTAGAGCTATAACATTTTTAAACCTGTCGGAGGTTCCCAGCACTCGTCAGAAAAGGTGATGGAAAATGGTTTAAATTTAGGTAAAAATCATGATTTACTATCAAATCATTTATGTGTTACTGTTATGCTATAATGTTACCATTTATTTTGAGTTATTAATTACTAGTTGTCATTCAAATAAATTCTAATCTTGTCTTGTTCTTACTTACTCTTACTCCCATGGCCACTGATACCCAAGGTGGTATTTGGCCTCACCAACAATTTGCCTCCACTTCTCACGAACCTCTGCATCTTCTTCATTGACCCTTAATTTATTCATGTCGATGACCACTTGATCCTTCCATCTTTTCTTAGGACGTCCAGGGGGCCTTCTACCGTCAGGGTTTTCTTTCCACACTTGTTTTATCATAGTATTATTATTTCTTCTCATTACGTGCCCCGCCCACCGCAAACGTCGGCACTTGGCTTCTGCTATAATGTCTGGTTCTTTGAATAGATCTCTAATTTCTCTGTTGTGCTTCAGCCTCCATACTCCGTTTTCTATTGTGGGTCCAAAGATTTTTCTGAGTACTTTGTTCTCAAAAGTGATTAGCTTTTTTTCTGTGTTTTTGTCGATAATCCATGACTCAGCTCCGTAGAGAATTACTGGTCTGATTATTGTTTTGTAAATTTTAATTTTTGTATGGTAAGACAAAAGTTTTGATGACATAAGTTTATTTAGAGCAAACATGCTTCTGTTAGCTGAGTTTATTCTACTTTGAATTTCTGTGTGTTCACTGTTGTTAGAGCTAATTATTGTACCAAGGTATTTGAATTCATCTACTCTTTCAAAATTGTTTCCTTCTACTGTAAAATTTTGTGTGTTGTCAGGATTTCGGCCAAAATACATAAATTTAGTTTTTTCTTTGCTAACTTTAAGTCCAACTTCTTGGGTTTCTTTAGTTAAAATTTCAGTTATAATTTTCAGATTTTGTCTTGTTCTAGCACTTAATTTTGTTGTATGTATTTTACAATGTATTTTTGTTATGTATATTGGCATTGTCGTTGAAAGAATAAATAAATAAATGATTGATTAACTGATCAATACTTCCACAGTAACAAACCTTTTGTGCACTGTTTAAATACTTCCAGACACGCAAATTCGGCAACGCTGCCGCAATGCTCAGTTGAAATTGGTTTTGAAGTAGTGGGACACATGAGTTACTTACACATGACGACACATTGATGGTTGTTGAATTACCATGTGATATAAAATCGCAACATTTTTTATCACACTTACCGTTTTATAAGCTTCCTTTATTTTTCAATCTGGTATTTTGAACAGTTTTGGAAGTTTGTATGATCAGCCATTTTTAAGATTGCAAGGGTTTACAAAAGTTGCAACAAAATATTTTGTAAAAGAGTAAAAATTGTATAATTTAAACAGACTACAAACAACAACCTTCTTCACATGTGGTTAAAGTTTCACTGACATCTTTAGTAGTTTTTGGTTTAGAAATGTTTGAAGTTGAGCTTTCCTCCAGAAGTGCTGAAATGTTGTGTTTTTTCTGTTCTACTCGCTTTTTGGTTTGTAGCGTAGTTGGTTCAATCCCAGCTTCATGTGCTAAAGGTTCTCAGTTCGATCCCAATCAGAGTCAATACATTTTGAGAAGGATCAGCTGATAACCACCGACTGTTCATTTGTCATTGGGCAATCAATTAATGACACTTTCTAAGGAATAGTCGGCCTTAGTTTGTAACAATGACTACATTCGCTCATCTACACTCATCACACTCATTCGAAATCCATATTCGCCCATATCTTGACGATCGGCGTCTTATGAATAAATAAATAAATAATAATATAAAAATGTTTAAAGTCTTAAAAGAAAGACATAAGTTATATGATATTACTTATAATTAAATAAGCTAAATTTTGGTGCACGACACAACGAAATCTGATGAGTATTTATTTTATAGCAGTGGTTCAAACTCGAGTACATTGTTTTATGAATCTGACATTTAACACAACAACAGCAGCAAAATAAAGAGGTTCAAACCCGCAAAACATCAAGATGTTAATGACCTGTCACAATCGCATATTGGTGGCTAGAAAAAGCTGTGGGAGGGGAGTAAGAAGATGAGTCACATCGTTCCCGTGTCCCACCACAGGGGCAGAAGACTGCTCTACTGACCTTAGTAAAAGACATGAAACTACTGTATTTCAGAACTAATTGGGGTAGATTCTCGGAATCTGTAGTAGTACCTTGAAATTCAACTGCAATAGTTTTGAGAAAAAGTTCATTATAGATCATTAAATATTTCTGCCCAACATTTAAATCAATGTCTAAAAATTTACCAAATTTATTTTCTTTTTTTTACCAAAATTTGCCAATTTTATGCCTCTCCAAAAAACTTAAGTGTGCGCCTGCATACTCGCACACCCCTTATGCCTGCCCTGAATGAATACTGGCTTTTTAAAATCAGTTAAATTTCTTTGTTTGAAAGAAGAATGTCAAAGTATACCTCCAAAACATTCGCTGGGTTGCGACAAAGTACAGCTGTACGTAACATAGTGAGATAAGGTCAAACATGACTGCGTTGTCAGAGTAGCCTGCCCTCTGAAGCAATGTTTTCCAACTTCTCATTTCCTGAATTCAAAACTAACAGAACAATTTTTGAATTTAGAGAAATTTAATTAAAAGTGGAATTAATATGACCATCTTTATAAAGATTGGTAGAGAGTACGATGGCTATACAGAAAAAAACAGACGTTTTGAAATACAAAATTAACCAACTGAAATAGGAACATTTTATTATATACATTTAAAAGCTACACTTTTAGGCTATTTTTCAACGTAATCTTTGTTCAAATTGAGACATTTATCATAACGTGATATGATAAATTTCTTTGTAGAAATCTGCCGCCTGAGATCTTAACCACTGATTAATGCCAGCGTGAAGTTCAGCGTCACTATCGAAGCACTGCGTTGCGAGCCAGGTCTTCATTGCTGGAAAGAGGTGGTAGTTGCTTGGTGCCAGATCTGGGCTATAAGGCGGATGATCAAACACTTCCCAATCAAAATCATCCAAGACTTGTCATGTACGATTGGCTGTATGGGGACGTGCATTGTTGTGGAAAAATAAAATCTTTGAGCTCAATTTTCCCCTACGCTTGTTTTGTATCGCTCGTCGTAGCTTCTGCAATGTTTCACAATACCTCTCTGTGTTAATTGTTGATCCTCGTTTAAGGAAATCAACCAGAATCACACCCTTAGCATCCCAAAAAACAGTTGCCATAATCTTTGTCGCTGACAGAGTTTGGAGACTTTTTCTTTGTTTTTTTGGAGAACGGGAGGGGAACCCTATTTCATAGACTGCATTTTTTTCACAATTGACATGCTTCACCCATGTTTCATCACCAGTAACGATACGATCGAGAAGTTCGTTACCATGTTTGTCGTATTCATCAAGGAAAGTTAACGATGCAGCAAGTCTTTATTTTTTGTGATCTTCTGTAAGGATTTTTGGAACCCACCTGGCACAAAATTTTTGGTATACAAGCTTCCCTACAACAATTTCATGAAGTAAACTTCGTGAAATTTGTGGGAAATGTTCCAAGAGTTCAGTCATTGTGAAACGGCGATTTTCACGAACTTAGCCATTGATTTTCAACATCAAATCTTCAGTCATAAGGCTAGGTCGACCGCTACAACTATCGTCATGAACATTGTGCGGCCATTTTTAAATTCAATACACCACTGCCTTAATTTGTTTTCACTCATTATTCCATTTCCATAAACTTCACACAGTTTCAAAAATTCTAAAATAAACAGCGATAAATTTCAATTGGTTTATGGTTTTTTGCCAACAAAAACCTTATCACTGAAAGCATTTCACAAGTGGCGGGATTTTCAATTGCAGCACACATTTTAATTATTCAAAGTGAGACAAGCAAAAGAGGTACAGACCGCGCACGACTACAGCTCGATACGTACTGAACGCCAAAGTGTTTTGACACCAAGATGGCAGCTGTAGCCCCACCCACTGCTGCACAATTCAAAAACGTCTGTTACTTTCTGGATAGCCCTTGTATTAGAAATTTCCAATGCTTCAAGTATTTAAGGAAGAAACACGACGTCAATAAAATAAATGTTTTGACAGGTATAAAAAACTCCTTTTGTCTTCAGTTTACTTACTACCATTAAAACTAGTTTTATTTTCCTTAACCCATACTAATTCAAGAAAACACTAAAAACTACATGCTTTAAAACTACGGTTGACTGTTAAGAAAGTCAAGTGTTCTTAAAAACTATCACACATAACACAATTATACAAAATATAAAACACACTGTGAAATACAAAAGAAAAACAAAATATGAAAATGTTCAACAAAACACAAAGCAGATTACAAAATATAAAAAATTATTACATTTTATAATAAATCTATTTAACTGCATTCTCTGGATACTGTACATACATGCAGTAAAATAAAATGTTTACCAAAACCACTACTAATAGGTTTATAATACAAATTAGACATCAATAGATTTGTAATAAAATTAGCTAAATATTATTGTTTTTGTGTAAAATTGATGAACCTAACAGTTTTTGATAGATTTTTTTTAATTTTGAACAAGCGCCATTTTGAAAGAGCCAAATGTAACTCAATGGCTATTTTTTACTATTTATTAGTTTTACTTTTATTAACTGTGCAAAATATGAAGTGAGTAAGTCAAACTGTTCTTAATTTATACATTTTTTTTTTTTTTGTAAAAAACACAAACGAACAGATATACTGAACAGAGCGGAATTTGATAAAACAGTATCCTTCATTTTCTACTCTAAATAACGTGTAGAATTTGAAAATACGAGGCGTGTTTTTAAAGTAAGTACCATTTTGGAATCCGCCGCTGTAGTACTGCGATCGGCGTTCAGCACATGCATGCTAGATACTACCATTGATTTTATACACAAATAGATTTCCCATCCAATGTTAAATTTTGAGTCTCAAAATATCAGCTGTTTTTGTGGTCCATCGTGGAGCGCTAGTGTAGCTCCATGTAAATGTAATGCAGTTTAAAACAGCTGTGGTTGCGGGCCACACTAACTAACAAAATTACTGCCACAAATATTCCTATTAGATGGTTTATCTATTGTAGGTTTGTATAATCAAGGATACTACTATCTTTTGGCAAGCTACAGCCGCCATTACGGACCCATTCCACTGTATTTAACCTTAGAACACGAATTCTGGTGCTTTGCGTGCTATTTTCAAACATATACGCAATCGTGAAAGTAGGCACGTTGCATGCTCTTTTGTAAAACTCAATAAAACATATGTTTATCATAAAGCAAGCGTGACAAACTTGGTACCAATCGATGCAGAATGTTCTGTTCTATACATTTCAGATTTGTAATAATTTTTATACAAT
Source organism: Stictocephala bisonia (assembly GCA_035578905.1). Classification (NCBI taxonomy): domain Eukaryota; kingdom Metazoa; phylum Arthropoda; class Insecta; order Hemiptera; family Membracidae; genus Stictocephala; species Stictocephala bisonia. The sequence continues at coordinate 47,628 of JAQJVL010002666.1, read as the reverse complement.
TTCATAAATGAAGGAAAATGTGCAACAACAATACCTCCTGCTCAATTTCCGCCTGGAGGTCTGGACAGCGTAAAATTGCCAATGTTTTTCACATGACTGAATAATATCCAGAAGACGGAATAAGGCGTACCAAATGTCAGTCTACAGAGAACGAAATACTCTATTCACCAAAACAAATTACAAAGTTGTAGATGAGTTAGGTGTTTTACCAAAAACGTTTTTTGTATACCTTTCTTGTGTGTTTCAAATTCTATGTAGAGTAGACTTTCTCCATAGAAAAAAATATGAAAATATGTTTTAGGGTACAATATAAATATTTTTCCTGAACAGCTTTTTATTCTCTATTAAATGCTGATTTGTCCAATTTATGTCATGTACTATTTGATTACCTACAATGATCATACTGTAACTTTACACATTTTTTTCATTTTTGTATTTTATGTAAACAAACAATTCCAAATAAAAAACTAGTTGTTTATATAGTGTAACAACATACTATTATAGTGCACAAAATAATAAACAATTAGGCTATCTTGGAATTATTTACAAAACTTTTTTAGTGCTCCTAAGGAGGGTTATAAGTTATAATTAACGTACAACATTTAAAAATTTTTTAAAGCTTTTCTAGACAATAATTATTTACTTTTTTTGTAAGTTTTGATGGTAGTATGTGTTGATGGTAGTATATGAACGTACAGTTCATGAGAAGAAAGACAAAATGATAAAATTGACATTTGAAGCATATTTAGTATTTTTTTATTTTTACGAAAAAAAGCTTTTCTGAAGCACTGAAAAGAAACACTTGCTTTTGAGAGTTCATAATGGGCCACCTAGTATTCACCATCTACGGTTAAGGTCGCTGGTTGATCGTGATAGTTACGATTTTTAAAACCAAACTGTGACAGACTCACGATGATTATCTGCTGCTTCCACACGTTTAGCGTTATGAAAACTTACACAGCGCATAATTCACAGTCAGCAGCATTTTTAATCAGAGGAGGAATTTAAAACACTCATAAGTGACCTTACATACAATCAAATGGATCCGTCATGGCGGCTGTTGCTTGCCAACCGATAGTAATACCCAGCATGCATGTGCTGAACGCCGGCCACAGCACTACAGCAGCGGGATTCCAAAACGGTACTTACTTTAAAAGCATGGCTCTTATATAGCCAGAATACTTTTATAGTTAGACCCTGTGTATATATATTAACAAAAGTGTTGTTATTTGTTAATAGAAATGATAAAGTGATCTCCTGTCACAAAGGTTAATCCGTCTATTAAGACCTGTCTCACTGGTTCTATTTATCTGGTAGCTGGACTTTCACGAATTTGTGATCTCCCAGCTATGGCAGATTCCACATATTAAGACCCACAAAAAATACATCCTCCAACTTCTTTTTTCAAATGTTAGTTTTTGTCCGTATGATATGAATATGAAATGACTCCATGTCAATCAGCCACTGATAATATCTATTTTATGTAAAAACATGTATTTGCTAATATGTGTAAATGTTATAACAATAAACCTTTTGAGTTACTCGTGTTTCTACTAATATAAAATTATTTATATCTGTCTAATTTCCAAAATATACTTTGAAGAAACTATACAAATATGCCAAAGTGAAGAGTAAAAGAGCTGCAGAAAATTTTCAACGCACATACATTGTCATACATTTATTTGAAAATGTATGACAATTAATAAACAAGCTGGTTGAGTACACTGAAAGCTTCAGGAAACCTAAACTGGGAGTCATCACATTATGTGTGACTGTTGTACATGCCATTGTAATATTGTATCACAACAGTGTCTTTGATGGTTCAATAATTCATATGATTATGTTAAATGAAACATTACCTTGAGGAGCCAAGCTGTAACCAACTATGGCAGACCTGATGCCAGCCTTCCAAAGGGGAATGACAGGATAGGCAGAGATGTCTTTGGACAGCGCTTGCCAGTAACCACCATGTATATAAACAAATATAGGTGATTCTGAGAAAAAAATAATTTTTTTAATTTTTTATATATATGATTTTGTTGTAAACAAAATTATGTTACTGTCAACAAAAACTTTTCAACATACAATGTACGTGTAAGGTTGATTAGTAGGTCAGTACCACTGTACATGTATGGGTGGGTGGGTAGGTCAGTACCACTGTATGTTTATGGATGGGTTAGTGGGTACCACTGTATGTTTATGGGTGGGTGAGTGGGTCAGTACCACTGTACATGTACAAGTGGGTGGGTGGGTCAGTACCACTGTATGTTTATGGGTGGGTTAGTGGTTAACACTGTACGTTTATGGGTGGGCGAGTTTTATTATACAGATCGTTGTTAATCATTATTATTTTAAGTTTCATTACATGTTTTCTCCTTTATTATCAACTATTTTTCATGGTTTGCTAACTTACTTACATGGTATTCTTATGGATTTTGGTATGGTCGAGTTAAAAGTAACTGAATTTAAATTTGATGAAAAATTACAATTTGGTTCATTTGTTGTATGCTAAATATTATATTGCCCCTACACAACAAGATGACTTATGGATCTTGACAGTTAACAAGTAAAAAATATCGTAATCAGGGCCGTATTTCCAATAAGGCCGAGTAGGCCTTGGCCTAGGGCGGCAAGTATCCAGGGGCGGCAAATTTCCATATAACATTGATATAAAAATATATTTATAAATGTAAAATGTCAATAGAAAAACCCGAAAATGTAAACATCAATACTATGATAAGCTGCAAAACACCATAGCAATCACTCGCTACTGGGGTTATTATAAATATATATTTCATTTATTAAACCTAATGCAGTGTCGACGTGTGGTATATCAACCATACTACAGTATTTATATTATCAAACTGGGAGTGCGGCTAAACGCCATTTACCTACCTGGAGTCCGGCCGCACTCCCAGTTTGATAATACTTGTATACCAGCGGGTCCTCAATCTGAGATCACTGGTTGGTTGGCGGCTGGGCGTGTGTATGGTCAATCATTGATTTAAAAGCAAGAAGCATTTCTTTCAATAGGATATATTCAAGGCTTTTGGCACAACTTGATGACGAAACCATTTACTGACGCAATATTTTAACCCGAGTAGTTGCTGCCATTTGGGCTCTTACTTCATGAAGTCTGCCTCTTAGGAGGGACAATAGTATAATAGGTTCTCAAAGGAATGGAAACTATTTGATGGTTTTTTTGGAATTAATCACTGAATTTGACCCTTTCTTGGCAAAACATATTTCAAGGCATGGAAATCCTCCATGCCTTGAGGCTCCGGTCACACAAATTACTTATCATCTATTATATATGTGATGAAATGGCTGTGAGAGTGAAGAATAAAATATGTAAGGAGTTTAAACGAGCCAAGTATTTTAGCATTGTAGTTGAATCTACGCCTGATGTATCTCACATTGACCAGCTAACACTTATTTTCAGATATGTTCTACCTGATGGTTCTCCATGTGAACGAGTTTTCACATTTATCCCCTCCATTGGACACAAAGCAGAACAAATGTTCAATGCTGTACTAACAGAATTGAATAATTTTAATATAAATATCAGTGATTGTCGAGGGCAGTCTTACGACAATGCCTCGAATATAGCTGGACTCTATAATAGCTTGCAAGCTAAGATAAAGGACCTTGCCCATTTGGGCAATGTTTGTACCATGTGCAGCTCATTCATTAAATTAGTTGGGACATCAGCGGCAGTCTTGTAGTGAAGCTTGTAATTTTTTTATGATCCTTCAAGAGCTATGTTTTTTTTACAAGCTCGACAAAAAGATGGAAACGTTTGATAGTCGAGATCGATAAAGGAAAAACACTAAAAAAAAGCTATCAACTACTCGGTGGTCGGCCAGGGACGATGCTTGCCAAGGCCTTAGAGAGTCATGGAATGAAATTTTATCCGTTTTAACTTAAATAGAAAATGACTCCACAGAAAAAGCCACCACACGATGTGAAGCCGTAGGAATTCTTAAAAAGTTGAACAGATTTGAGACAGCCTTTATGGTTTGCTTTTGGAGCACAATTTTATACCACCTTAATAAAGTATCAAAAAAAATACAGTCTCAGACAATAGATGTTCTAACTGTTACAGAGCTGTATGCGTCTCTAGCAGAATATTTCTCTTCTCAAAGAAATGATTTTGATTATTATGAATCACTTGCTCTTAACATTTTGAAAACAAAAGTTACGAAAAAGACTGTAAAAGGATTCTCAAAAGAAACAAAAATATGATGACAGAGGAACTGAAGATCTTGAACTTGATGGCAGAGAATATTTTAAAATCAATACTTTTTTAGTTATAATTGATCAGTTTATAGTTGAATTTAAAAGAAGGTATAAATCGTTTAATAAGTACCAACATAAATTTAATGTCTTGACACAAATTGTAAAATCTCCAGGAAAAGTAGAAGAAAGTCTTTTGAGATCGAAAGCTAAAAATCTCATAGAAACTTACCGAAATGATTTTTGAGATGATGAATGCTGCCATTTTCAAGCATACTGTGCAGTATCTGGTGAGAAGTTTGAAGATACCTTGTTGATAGACATTTCAACTTACCTCAGGAATTTGTCTTTCAATTCCAACTACAAACTGCTCTGGTGAAAGAAGCTTTTCTTGTTTAAAGACATTGAAAAACTATTTGAGATTAACCATTATTGAAGATAAATTGAACGTGTTGTCTATTTTGTGTATAGAATCTGAAATTGCTGCAAAGATAGATTACAGCACAGTGATAGAAGACTTTGCTCAGAAGAGGCTCGGAGGAAAGTATTTTAGATGGAGACTGAAGAAATAAAGAATGACTTATTTCCTACTACTATTCATTAGATACTAAATGTCTTGTAAAAAATACAATTACACAACAATTTGTATCGTTTGTTATACATTTTTAATTAATCCTTTTTATAAGAAGTTGAGTATTTTAGGATAATATAGACAATAAATCATATTATGTACCTATTTTAAATAATTCAAATGTTGTAATAATAAAATAAGTAAATTGTTCCTATGGAAGTTCAATAAAAGGGAAAATATAAACTTTACCGCTAATAGGTCTACAATAAAAATTGCGATACATTTGTAAAGAAAATAATTCAAAAATAGTAGATCTAATGATTCATTTTTTAAATAAACTTATATTTTTGCTTGAAAATAGATTCAAATACGGTTCCTATTCTACGTGTCTCATATTACCAAAATTTTACGTAGGAGACAGACGTAATGCGTTGTTGGGGTGGGAGGGGGGCGGCGGAACCCAGCCGGCCTAAGGGTGTCATGAAGCTAAATGCGGCCCTGATCGTAATTGATGAATATTATTTAATATGATTAAGTTACAAAATCAATGTTAATCTTTACAGTTCAGGGGGCAGTAAATCAATAATTTATATAACATTATGGAATCACTTGAACAAAGTTTCAAAAACACAATGGTAAAGGATAATAAATTATGTTTGGAAAACATATGGTAAAATGCAAGTTCGATATTACATTAATACTCCCTATTCCATCCCATTATCAGGGTCTCTTCTCTCTCTTGCTCTGTGTTTGGTTTTCAAACAAAAAGCACATTGTTTCAAAACAAACTTTATATAGGTATAAAGTAGAACTACAATTATCCGAATCAATTGGGACCAAACCCTATTCAGTAAATCAAACATTGGGATTGTAAGATTTTTGTCTAAGAGTAGTCCATTTTATTTAATTACTGCATGTTGAGAACTCTTCATATAGTATTGTTTTTTAATGTGTTTATGATCCCATGACATTAAAAAAAAAAAAAAGACAGAAACAGCTGTCTGGTGTAATTATAGTATTGCCCACCTGCCCACCCATACACATACAGTAGTATTGACCCACCCACCCACCCATACATGTACAGTAGTATTGACCACCCGCCCACCCATACACGTACAGTAGTATTGACCCACCCACCCACCCATATATGTACAGTAGTATTGACCCACCCGCCCACCCTTACACGTACAGTAGTATTGCCCCACCCACCCACCCATACATGTGCAGTATTATTGACCACCCGCCCACCCATACACGTACAGTAATATTGACCCACCCATACATGTACAGTAGTATTGACCCACCCACCCACCCTTACACGTACAGTGGTATTGACCCACCCGCCCGTCCATACACGTACAGTGGTATTGACCCACCCACCCACCCATACACGTACAGTAGTAACATGTTTTTCACAGGTGAATTTGAAGACTAATTGTTGATTGTTAATGGCTTTTTTTTAGAATTGTGGTAATAGCTTGAAATGTAAAGATTAAAGTGTTTATTGATTGTGATAAAGTATTATGTCTTATTTAAAGACTTGATTCACAAACGTTAACCAAACTGAGTTCTGCTGATCTTTAGTATAAACTTAAAAGTAATTCAAAACATTACGTGGTTCAAATTTGGAGTTACAACACTGCATGTAATTACATGCATATATGTTGAAATGGGATACAAAATAATATTTTAAATGAGAAAGAGCATTTATTAAAAAAATTAATTACAGTTTAATTACATATTAGTGTACTACACTGTGTATTTTCATTCTGTAAAAGAATATTATTGCTTGCCAAACATCTTAATTAAATATGCTCTGTATGTTTGACTGTCTTCTCCGTTTTTGGGCAGCCTGTGCATCCACTTGACAGAAGGAAGGACTATTGTGTGAGTAGACAATACATTCTCCCTATCGCATTATGTTTCCTGGCAGAATTTGGATTTTTTTTCTTTTAAAACGGTTTTACAGTGTACAGTATTTATTGAGGCATATTATACGTTATTTATTGTAAAACATATATGCACGATTTATCTTTCTAAGGATTAAAAATACTACTCTCTATTGTTTTATTCTTTTATATTTTTTCCAGACAAAAATTAAAAATTGAAGATTGTAAGATTTCTTTTATGACATTCATTCTGAAAGCGATTTGGATAATCAGCGATTCAGATATTTAGAGTTCGGATAATTGGAGTTCCACTGTACCACTTTTGTCCACCTACTTTATAGACTTGTTTGTACACCAAGATTCCTTATCAATCCAGATATATGAAACTAAGTAATTGTTGTATCTTCTATTAAATGAAATTGAGGGTCTGGTATGATATACTGTATAGACCCTAAATATTTCAGAGTAAATTTCTATTACAGAAAATTTTGAAAATTATTATAAGAAAAATAATGATTTATTAAACTTTTACCTACTAGAGCCACTAGCAAGTAATTAACACTGTGAGAATACTGAAAATCACTTTATATTTCTATATCAAAACTATATTTATACATAATCAACATTGTTATGAACAATCAAAAATTCAGGTACTGATTTCAATTGTTGGAGGAAGTGTGCTTGCTGTACCATGTACAGCTTTCAATAGAAAAGGGTTAAAATTGGATGTTTTCAAATACAAATTAAAATCTATACTTATGTTCTAAATTTCACACAGTTACTTTTATTCACTAGTTTACCTTTTGATAAATCAGTGCCATAAAAATCAAGCAACTGACTTGAGTTTGGTCCATATTGCACATTTAGTGTTTGAGGCACTTTCTCTTGGGCTAAGTAACTTGCTGAAATAGAAAAAAAACATAGTTATCCACTAGGCAAACTAGACTGCCGCTTCAGAGGGGCGGCAGAAAAAGAAAAAATACCAGAAATTGTATAAATTACTGTAGTACTTAAACAGAGCAAAGATTTACATAAAACGGGTTTGATACTTTGAAACTCGGCTTAGTTACAATCAATCTGTACCTGAAGTATAATTTTAAACTTTAACGTAAAAGCTTGGTAAGTTATGTGTTAACTTCACTAAAGTATAAAAGGCCAGTGTTATGTACTGGTGCGCATGGGGTAGGGGCGCTTGACGTGATGCCACTGTAGGATGTGGCCTTGAAGATTTCACGTCTTAACGTAAGGTGACTATATCCTACATTCTCTCAAAGCAGGACACAATATTGGCAGGTTCATGATGGCCAAAAAATATTATATTATAAAATATTACCTAAAAATAGTACTTAAAATAGCACTTTACACTCTTCCAGTGCTTAAAATATATGAAAATTAGCATAGTTAAACGGTACAATCTAGTTAATAAACGTACCGTAACAATTTATATAATTAAAATTGTTGTCCTTAAATTAGCATTATAATTAGGTTATTTGAAATAATTTTAAACATTATTAGTGTAAATAAAACTAATTGAGTATATACTGTATCAGAATTTCATAGTTAAATGATTTATTATATAGTGTACAAACAAATAATCAAAGTAATACACCTACAGATGGGGCAAAATGTGTGTATGGAGCTGTCTCATCCACCTCACATAGTACAGGTGGGGGGTCCCTTTACCATAATCGTTCATGTGGCTGGGGTTTCAGGACTGTATGGTGTGGGTCGATGTCCGTAATCAGCTAGTGATTGGCGTTCAGTCTAGCAATTCTGCTGACCTGTCATCGGTCCGCAAAACGTATGACGAATACTTGCACTAGCGGCTGGTCCTCACATGAACTCACGTTTGACAGAGTCGAGTCAATTCTTCATTTTTAACCTTTTGAGATTTATAAATAAGTGAGGCAGAGGCTCCGGTTGCAGTGGGCGACAGCCCTTCTCAGTATGGCATTGAGGTCTACTCTCTTCCGATGTCTACACTGATTTTCCGTCGTACGCAGTCAAGGGGTTCACCTGATGCTTACAAAGAGCTAGTCATGGTGACAATCATACCAGTAGAGTGCTGGTACTCTTAGGATTCCATGATTGCTGCCTTGGCTGTAGAGCTGATTTAACTTTTAAATTTACCTCAAAATCTTATTCTAGGGGGCCCATTTCTGCATTTGTGTATCATGAAGTAAGCCATCACTCTTCTGAATGGAAGGACTTGAATCAGGATTAAATACAAATAAAACTATTGAGCACTCCCTAACCAGATTTTAAGTGAACTTGTGTCGTTATAAGATGAAACTGCGTAAATTCAAGTAAACTTGAAAAAGCTTCTATTGAATTTCGCTCGAAAAGTTTATTTCCTATTGACTGTTTTGGATAGATACCCATAAATGTCTTATCCGTAATTCTGTAATCTTTAGAATGCCATTTTAAATAGTTCCATTCGTAATAAGGGTTCTGTGCGATTTCGAAGATGTGATTAGTCCTTGGGGTCTGGGTGGGGCCAGACAGGTCCTAGGGTGCCAGATCACTTGCACCGTTTTTTCTGCAGGTCAGTTTAACAGTTCTATCAGCTTTTAAAATGGGTCCATTGTGACTAGGAAAGTGAAAAGGACCGTATCCTATGACTGCAATAGTGGATGTCTAATTGGCGCCCTTTCATTCCAAGTGACCCATTCTTGTTACATCATGTCTAGTGTTGGCTGCACTAGAATGTGTCCATGGTCGCGCACCAGACAACAGCCGCATAACATAATGGGGGCCGAAGTACACTCGTGTATAGCCAGTAAACCATCTTTGGTTTAAGACCCCACGTTGTCCCGATGGCCCTCCGACAAGGCCAAAAGCCATTCTGAACTTCCTGGTTTTCTCCTCAAGGTGCTTGAGCCAGTTCAGTTTAGCATCCAGGATAACCCCCAGATACTTAACCGACCCTGTAGCTCTTAGCTCTATATTTCCCATGGTGGGCATGTATAGGCCATCCAGCCTCTTCTTCCTAGTAAAAAGTACAAGTTCTGTCTTGTTAGGATTAACAGAGAGCTCCTTGTCCCTACACCACCTTCCTAGGTATCTCAAGGCAGCCTGGACGATGTCCGACACCGTGCTGGCAAACTTACCAACGCCCAGTATACACACATCGTCCGCGTATGCCTGAGCATATACCCCCATCCCGTTCAGCGCCCTTAGTAGGTCATCAACCACCAAGGACCACAGGAGAGGGGAAAGGACCCCCCCTTGGGGGCAGCAAAATGTATTTACATATTAAAGTACTTTTTGAGTAATGAATTTCTTTAAAAAGAGATTCTTCTCCCTTTAATTTTTCATGAAATCTATCACAACTGAGTCCAATTTAGATAGAACCAGTTGTAGATTTGAATGACCCAGCTACTTAGCCAAACAGCTGCAATGATAGTCTTTAGATATCTAATAATATTTAATACCGCCGTACGTGTATGGGTGGGCGGGTGAGTCAATACCACAGTAAATGTATGGGTGGGCCAATACCACTGTACGTGTATGGGTGGGTCAATACCACCGTATGTGTAGGGGGGGTGGGTCAATACCACTATACGTGTATGGGTGGACGAGTGGGTCAATACCACCGGACGTGTATGGGTGGGCGAGTGGGTCAATACTACAGTAAGTGTAATTTGGTGAGCTCAGTCAATACGACACATGTAGGCGACCTATGTAGGCCGCAAAATTCGTTATTGACGGAATACTGTGTCACAGTTGTGCTACTCACAATGAACTCAACTGAGCATGTAATTGAGAAAAGTTCATTCAAGTTAGATTGGAACTTCCATTTTGATGATTTATCAGAAATAATGTTGATGGCTTTAGAAGGCGTGTGTTGGGTGGTTTGACAGACCCTTCAATCGATATACTGGGCTGGTAGGAGTCTACTGGTTCCTTCCGTTGTCTGCTACTGATTTTCCACTCGATAGCAGTAGAAGGAGGTTTTCAAAGATGCATTACAAAAAAATGACTAGTTAATGGTGAAAAAGAATCAGTCGTACGTGGCTGCAGTACTCAAAATCTGGATTTTGTTTTCTGCTTTTGCTGTAAACTGATCTTTAAAGCAAATTCACCATCAAGTCTTTATTCAAAGGTAGCCCAAATATCTGCAATTCTGTATAATCATGAAAAGAGTAATGACCACATTACTTGCTTTCAGGAATGGAAGGAACTAGAACTCAGGTTAAATAAAAATAAAACAATTGAACAAGACTTGGCCCTAACCATAGATTTAAGTGAACTTTTGTTGTCGTTCACAAAAATGAAACTGCGAAAAATTCAATGTAAACTTTTAAAAATAAAGTTCTTTCTATTGAATTTCAATCAAAACAGTTTTATTTTGTCCTATTTGACTGTTTTGGAATAAAATACACAAACATGAAATGTACTTTATACCAGTAAATAAAGTCTCGTTAAGTCTAAAAAATGCCATTTAAGTAGTTCTCTTTTTGTAATAGGGTTTCTGTGTGTTTGGGAGGAGGTGTGATCAAGTCCTTGGGGGTGGGGGGGGGGGAATTGATTAGGCCTAGGGTGCCAGAATAACTTGCACCGTTTTATTCTGCAGGTCAGGTTTGAAGCTGAGTAAGTGGCGTCACTTTAAGTGACTATGAAATTGTGTAAAAAGTGGACCGTATAATCCTGAAATGACATGCAACTTTTAGTGAAGATGTGAATTGGCGCTTCATTCAAGCTCACCACAAATATTTGTTTCAGCATATATTAGTGGCATCACTAGGAAGTGTCCCCGTGTGTTCGCCAGTCTTTTACTAGCACCAGTACAATTCACATGGTTGTGTGTATAATACTGTATTTTGTTTTGTGTGTTTAATGATGGCAGATAACGTAAAAAGAGATGGTAGTGAACATGGCCAGATAGTATATAACAGTGCAGGAACTAGTGTGGAAGAAGGAAGTAAAAGAAGAGCGTGGTTGAAAAGAAGAGTGGTAAAAGGGAAGCTAGGCGTAAAGTGCTAATGAAGAAAGTGAAAGGAAAGAAGGAAGAGAAATTCAAATTGTACAAAATTATGAAATTTGAGGAATAGTATGGGCTGTACCCCTGCTTATGGGACTATAAAGTAGAAGCTTACAGATATAAATGCAAAAGAACACACATGGGAAGATATTGTCCAATGTACAGACAAAAAAGATTTCCCTGTCAAGAAGGCTAAGTATAAAATGTTTTCTTCAAAATACATATAGCAACGTGTTAACCAAAATCAATAAAAGCACAGCCTCAGGAGTAGGACTGGATGATGTATCTGTTCTCATACTAGGATGGTTCACAACTATGGATCGAATCGTTCCATGGTGTTTCCAAACTTTTCAGATAATGTTAGAGACTAAGAAGGAGAATACCGTAAGAACAGCTTATACAATTTTATAGTAAGGAAACTAAGACGTTTGAGTTTTATTTACTTTTGAATTCTCAATTATCAGTTTATTTTTTGTTGTGATAAAATAAAACAAAAAAATACAGTTTCAATAAGCATATACGACTTTAAATTTACCTTCTACATTGTACTAGTATTAAGAACTTACGTTTACGGGATCCCTTAGAGTCTCTTATTCTTACATATGAGGCGCTGACACAACGTTGTGCGTATTTTAGGACGAGTATGAAGTATTACATATGAGGGTAAATGAGTGTAGTCTGGTTACTGAGTTCAACTGTTCCTCAGAAAGGACAATTTATTAACTAGCCCAACAGGCAGGGCAACTAAGAGACCTACAGCTTTACATGGAACCTCTGAGCGGACGCCGTGTAGGTATTAAGAGGACCGAGCATCCAACCTATTGCCTACAATCTCCACAACACTTTGTCCCCAAGTAGCTGGGTTACAGCACTGTGCTACCAGTACTGACTTCATATAGCTTCACAAACTTCAGGTACAAATTTAGAAATTATGCACTTGAGAACATGAACATGATATAGGTTCTCAAAAGAAGTCAACAAGTCTTCCGTACCCAAATATCTTAAGGTAATTTATATTTTTACTTTAGCAGACAAAGCCATCCTAAAAACAAAATTCATCTTCTGTACACAAGGTTCAACGTGTTTCTTTGTGTACAATTCTTAGGAGGTTTCTGACCCTACAATTTGGGTCCAGTGATGTCATGGCCCAGTAATTTAGGTCCAATGGTCCGAATTAGTCATCATTCAAAGGAAGGATTTTTGGACTATGGAGATGGGATAGAGATTTTTGACATACAGTATATACCTCCCCAGCATGCTAGGCCATTAAAAATGTATGGTTTATAAATTTAACATTTTCTTCGCTTTAACCATTCAGCCATTAAAGGTTAAAAGATGTGACATTATAAAAAAATAATAGACGATTAAATTTGATATTCACAGTTTTAAATAGCAAATAACTACAAAACAGTAAAGTTTAATGACATAATAATTGTTTAAAAATTACCTATAGTAGCCTTTGCAATATGTTTTTGAACTGCTTGGTCTGATGGAGTGCCAATCGCCCATTTACTGGGAGAGTAATGCAGTTGGATTTCCTGTGAAACATGATACTGAATACACCATTTTCTGAACAATTATAATAAGGGGTATTCATTTATATTACATATTGTTATATCAACACTCATTGAACGTAGCAATTTGCCTTCACCGGAGAGTTCCAGCATTGCAAGATAATGCCGTCAAGCAAAGTTGAGCGAGGTTTACTTAGTTTCGACCATTCTTGTTGTTCCTTGGATGGTTTACCGGTGAGCGATCCAAACCTTGCACACAACCCTGCCCAGTGACTGGTAATAGTTCGAAGGTCATTTGAAAGCTGTTGGTTCCAGGTTAACTAGTAAAGAGGCTAAGCTTTAGGCTTGTTAGCACTAACTTTGGCTGGTAAAATAAAACCTTCTTTAGCTTTTATTGAAGTTCGACATACTTTAGGCACTATTTATGAGTACGCTTTTGGAAAATCAAACATAACACAGAACAAAAGACTTAATCTGCATGACAATCATTCTAGCTTTGAGGTAACAAGAAACAACATGAGTAATGACACATAAAATGGTATGATGAAGGTAACACAGACAAAATCCTCTTCACTAGTGTAAGATACACAAAATACATCTAGGGAACAAATCAAAACATTAATTTAATTCATTTGTCTTTTTTTTCTTTATTTATTTGGCTTAAGTATATGCAAACAGAATGTGGGCTTCTTCATTTGTCAATAAAAAGGTTATGAAACTTTGCAGTCTGTTCTACACTCAAAAACGCAGTCACAATATACTTTGAAAACTACATATATTATTTGGAAAAGTGAGAGATGGAAGAAAAAACAATAAAAACAAATTTATAACTCTTTCCAACCATCATCAAAATTTTAGAGAAAAAATGTAAGTTGGTTCTCTAGCGTTCTCCTGAAAAAATTAAATCTTGATATATCAGGACAAGAGTTCAGATTCCCAAAAAATGCATGGAAGAACGCCAATCAATCTTCAAGGTCACTCTGGTGTATGTGGCCAAGATTTTAATACATAACATGCTTTGAAATGATTAATTAAGGAGCTGATCATAAGAAGACATAATTAAGATACATTAGGAAATAAAATGGAACAAGTGTGGTGACATATAAAAGATCCTCTTATTGATAAAGAAAGCAGTCAAAATATACCAGCATTTGCTGATCTTGCTTGTAAAGTTCTGTGGGAGACTCAAATGGAAGCATTGTTTGTTGTATGTACAAGATGCACCAACTTGTGCTTCTTTACTTTATAAGAAAGTTTTGGAAAATGTAGAAAAGATAAAAAAGAAAATTTCTTTCAACATCTGAGTACAGAAATGCCTCTTTCACTCCTCTTATTATTATTCATTTTTATTCATCATTAAGACACCAATAGTATAGATATGGACAAATATGAGGCACATACGAGTGTGATGAATTAGTGTAGTCATTGTTACTTGACTTATCCTTAGAAAAAGCATTGATCAATAGCAAAAGGCCAGGGCATCTAATGGTGCTAAAGTAGTATATAAATTTGAACTTTGGTATTTGACTCAGATCAAAGTTATGAATTTTCAAAAGTTAAGAAAAAACAGATTTTCACCAATGTTCATACTATGCGAATTACTTAAATATGAAGGTGGTATTGGAAAGTACGTAAAGTTAAGATGGAAAGTTGTGTTAAATTATTTATTAATATATACAGAAGGTCTCAAAACAAAGCAAAAATCATAGATACATAGGCATTTTAAAAAAAAAAATCTATAAAAGATTTGAAACCACTACACATAACTGATGTAATTACATACCTTATTCTAACTCTTATAATTGTTTAGAAGTACACCTATTTCTTTGGATAGCTTTTGAGAAATAGAATACGATCTCCAGGAGCTGAGGTAAGTTCGAGCACTGAAAGTTTTCTCAGCACGTTCTTTAGTGGGATCCAAACGGTATCACTGGTTGATTTTTTAAATGATGTCCGTGGTCCAGCTAGTTCATAAAACTTCACAAATACATCATTGTTTTCCAAACTTACTTTTTCAACATCTGCAAGCACAACTGTTCATCATAAACAACGGCAACAATGTAATTTATTCTCACTGTAAATGAAGCAATTTTACATACTTTATGATCCTCATAAATCGCTGTTTCTGAAGTAACATAGCACCTAACTATGTTTTCTGAAATTGTATGAAATCCCTGTGTACCTTTTATTGGCAGACAGTTATCAAATCTGGTTTGAATTCTTTCGATATGTAATATTATTTCTCCTTTCTTGAGAAGGAAATACGTTATTCGTTTAATATTATCCTTACAAAATGTGTACATATCCTTGACTGTAAGGATTTAGTTTGAGGTAGCACGTTGTAAAATTGCTTTGCTCACCTCCCGTTTTGTAATACCTCCTACTCAATCGCATGCATTTTTGCCATGGCAGGAGGCAGAAAAATGCCACTCAGCTTCAAATCCAAACTCTATTTTATAGTAGCAAAGGTTTAAAAAATTCTTCTTATTTCTATACTGACTACCACTACCATCAGAAAAATAGATGAGCTTCTCAACAGTAAGCATTTTTCCTTTTATAAATTTTGTCACATGATTGAGATATGCATGGACAACTGCAGTGTTGTGCTCCAAGTAGTCACTAAGGATGCAGATGGAACGACTACATACCTGACTGTTTTCATTTTTATAATAAAACACAAAACGGATGCACAGTTGCTTGGTCGTTGACCCAGTGGTATCCTTGAATTTCATTCTGTACCGGAAAAGTAAAATTTTCTGCAAAGTCAGATAAGACTATGCATTCATTTTTAGAAAGCCTTCCTTTTTTTTTTCTTTCATAAATTGACTTTGAATTTTGGAAATGTAAGTGATTCAGTATTTATAAAAATTGTGTAATAAGAACAATTGAACTTACCCTTGATGATAACCTTATTACTTTCATTCTGTGTAACATTCTACACAATAAATCTAATTATTGTAATTTTTATATAATTTTACTAATACTGTATGTAAATTAAATTTTTGTTAATTAACACCTCAACTGCCACTATATGTATAACAAATATTTGTTACAATCACTCTGGTGATTATTGTGGTGCAAATACATGGTTCCAGAAAGTAATACGTAAGATTTCAATTCAGGGAACAGCTTTATCAATTTCAGTGTTTGCCATGTAGGTTATTTACAAGCCTTCATATTTAAGTAATTCGCATAATATATGAACATTGGCGAAAATCTGTTTTTTTCATAACTTGAAAATTCATAACTTTGATCTAAGTAAAATATCAAAGTTCAAATTTATATACTACTTTAGCACCATATATATGTACATGCTGTGCAAAAATCAGATTTTTATATCATGTCCCACCAGAGATATATAGAGCTTTACTTTCAAAAATCTTTTTAAATTTCAATGTTTAAAAATTTATAAAAAATTAAGGAACCGTGTTTTGAGGCTGAAACTCTATTTCATATTATTAAGCTATGCTATCTAACCGAACAAAAAGTTTGAACTGTGATAGATCATCCCTTCTTTGTTTTTTAAGCTTCCAAATAGTGAAATTTGCCAATTTTCCATATTGAACTTTGGGGACGATTTTGGGAGTTAAAATTTGCTTTCAGAGCTATAAAGAAGATAACAAGTATTGTAGAAGAGATCTTTCTGAAAAGAATGGTGTTGGGTTGGAAGCTCTAGCATAATCCAATGCAGTGATAATCAATTTAACGCTAATGTCTTCAAAGCCAAATATCGTAAACCGATTTGGCTGCCATGCATAAACGATAAAAGATAAAGTTATTTAAAAATCATTTTTGAACCTCTTATGAGTATGGTAAAAACATATAAAAAAATGAAAATATTTAAAAATAGTCAAGCAACCATCACTGGACCACTTCATTTGAATTGACCCAAAAGGCTTGTTCACATACTGTAGGACATTTCCACACTTTTCAGAAATATTTAAAATAATTACTACAGATTGTGGGATACATAAATATTTTAATTGGGATAATACAAACCATTGATTCGTCCATCCTGAATTTACTAAAATTCAGTACTTTACTATTCTTCAATGTTCATGAAATTATTTTTTACTATCATTCAGACTAACTTTCAAAATATTTAGAAACTGTAATAATTATCAACGAACCGTCACACCTAATACTACCGATCACAATAAATGAAACCTTCAAATAAAATAAAAGATAACCTAAAAGTCCTGTACCTGAAATTTCTTATCAAGGAAAGGAAGACTGCCATCGCAGCCGTCACACCCACGCCTTCTGACTTCTGATAAACAAAACAAATACTGCTAGGTGCTATGCGCGTCACGCAGGCAGCTGATTGCTGTGACGTCACGTGGCTATTCAGTTTTAGGCTGGATATGTGTTTGAAATTGCTTCTTAATGTAGTTTTATTCGTTTTTAAAACTACAATAGAAGCAAATTCAAGTACGAAATAAGCACTATATTTATATTAATACCTTTCTGACGTGAATAATCAAAGAGAATGTAGTACTTAATATAGGCTAATTAATAAATGTATTGTTTATCAGAATAGGACGAAATTAGTTAGTTAATAAATATTCCATGTTTTATCTTCTAATGCCTTAAATAATAAAACATTTTGATAAAATATAATATGTTTAGTCTAATATCCATAAAGTTGTATATTTATTAGTTTTAAAATTCAACAGTTTTACATGTTAATGCTCAGTAGCATAGCCAGGATTTTGGAATGGGGGGGAGTTACCAGAGATTTTGGAGTCCTTCCTCCCCGGGGAGGGGGGGGACTGGAATACACCACTGGACAATTGGGGGTCCGTGAGTTCTCCCCCGAAAATTTGAATATTTGTTATGTTAAGAACTTGATTTGAGGCTCAAAAATAGTATATTTGGACGAGTATTTACAGTCTTACTCGTTTTTTAAGAAAAAAATGTAATAAATATTGTAAACTGCATTATCATGATCATAAACTAATTGTTTATACACATGCAACATTTAGTAATTTTAATTTTATTTTGTTACATAAATTTAATACATTTCCTATACAGTTTCCATTGTGATATTTCATAGGCAACTCAACATCAAAACCTCTAAAATCAAAATTACAATACTTAGTTTTGTTGATGTACAAAAACATTTCATTTTCCGAACACCATTTCTCTAGTAAAAACAGACCTTTTTGAATATATAATCTAACTATATGTTCATTTTTATTTGAGTACAAAAAAGCAACATCATCTGCAAACGCACTACTAGAGCCATGAAATTTAAGTTTTAATAAATTATTAATAAAAATTAAGAACAAAGAGGCAGAAGTAACTGAACCCTGGGACACCCCACTTCCACATGCAGGGTGCAGAGGAACACTAAGATGACCAGCCACCCTCACTTGCTAGCTTCTGTTTGAAAGGAAACTCCTGAACCAACATAATTTATTTATTTATTCATAAGACACCGATCGTAAAGATATGGGTGAATATGGATTTGGAATGAGTGTGATGAGTGTAGATGAGCGAATGTAGTCATTGTTACAAACTAAGGCCGACTGTTCCTTAGAAAGTGTCATTAATTAATAGCCAATGACAAATGAAAAGCCGGTGGTTATCAGCTGATCCTTCTCAAAATGTGTTATGACTCTGATTGGGATCGAACTGAGAACATTTAGCTTATGAAGCTGGGATTGAACCAACTACGCTACCGACCAATAATGCAACGCCTCTCACAAAATTTAGTGTTACAAGGCACTCACCCGGAACATAGTTTTTTATCGATCATGTCTTATTAGATAGTTAATAAAACATGCTTTAAAGTAAACATTCAACAGTAAATTGTTTGTCCATCAATAACATTATTTTTTCTTCACGGATAATAACAGTTTTTACCTTCAGCAACCAATATTATCGCTTTATTTATTGAGGACCTTCTTACTCGTTTTGGGGGATCTTCTAAATCTCAAGGGGGAGGGAGGTTATAACCCAGAATCCCCCCGTGGCTACGCCAATGTTAATGCTCTCATTATTTTCTAGTAGGAATTCGATAAATTTTGTTTTCACGCATTACTGCTCTGTTATTTCTGTCAAAATTTGAATATGTGCTTGTTAATTTTTTAATTAAGGGAAGAACCCCAAGTTTTAAAATGTTTCTTGTTGGTATATTTAAGAGTTCAGCCTGTAGGTTCCATTCACAATCATCAGCTACAAAGTGTTTGGAGCACACTCAGACTGTTTGAGGCTTAAGGTGATCTTTGCTTTTATAAAAAACGCATCCACTTTTCCTAAAATTACTTTTTTTGGAAATAGGTAAAAGGAAATTCCTTCTTTACTTACATTTGCTTATGATTTCTTACAGTCGAAAACAGCAAAGGAAGGTATTATAAATATGGAATATATTAACAATAAAAATTACTCCTATCAGAAAACAATTACATTAAAATATATTTTACAAAACTACTGAACAAATAATACAAAGAAAAACTGAACAGTTATAAACACCACACCAATTTACAGTATAGCTCGTATATTGTTTGTAACTTTGTTTTAAAAACTGGGCTATTCAATTAACACGGTAAAACAGCTGATAGCTACATGTATGGTTATCACGTGGCTGTGATTAGTGCACTTTCCTCTAGGCCAGGCCCAGGCCTAGGGCGCAACATTTTAGGGAGCTCTAAATGTTAAGGGGTACTAAATAAAAATTGCCATTTTTAACTTTAGAAAATATGTTTTGAATATTTTAATATGCTAGTGTTAGTTTCATTAATCTTAAATTAAATAAAAACCGGTGTACAACATTTTTATTTTGTGTTAGTACAGGTGTATATTATGTTGGATTACTCAAACTTTGTCGAAACACCGTTACAGATGTAACAATTTTGAGTCTGAATTAGGTAGTCTAAGTTTTCAATATAATTTGTAACGCTATCAATATAATACTGGTTTCATGTGTGTTGTGTGGATGTAAGTTTCGTCAATGTAGATAATTGGATGACCTTCTTTCTTATATTCTTGGAGAGCCCTAATAAAATTTACTCTTTTTTCTCTAATATCATGCTTTTCAATAAGAACTTTTATATTATCTACAGATTTTTTCCATCTTAAACCCAGCTCCCCAACTGACGTAGTGCACACACACTCCCTTTTAAGTAGATCTTTTCTTTTATCACTGGCAATACATTTTCAAGGTCAGACGTTCATTATGCGATTTGTGAAAATCGTAAAATGTTTTTCTAACAACAGTTTTATCAAAACTATCTAAAATGGATTTTTTGTTTTTCTTTTGCCATGTCTTCCTTGGAGTTGAAAAGCCTTGGCCTTCTGCAGTTCCATTACTTTGGTTTTCTATCAAAATTCGTTGCTTACTTCTCCGAGATATTCCA
This sequence comes from Stictocephala bisonia, assembly GCA_035578905.1. NCBI lineage: Eukaryota > Metazoa > Arthropoda > Insecta > Hemiptera > Membracidae > Stictocephala > Stictocephala bisonia. Next base: position 27,073 of record JAQJVL010002666.1, on the reverse strand, counting down.
GTAGCTTCTGCAACTCTTTATTGCACTTTCTTAATAAGAATGGTGTAATTCTGCTTCTCTTTTCATAAATGCGAATAAGTTGCTAATTATCTCTCTTGCTTGGCTATGAATAATTTTACCTCCAACTTTTTTCACACTGGATCTCTCGGCCATTTTAATTGAAAATAATACAAAACACTCAAATAAACAACACGCCTAAAAGTTATTAACCGTGAAAAATATTTATAACAACTATATCTGTAAACACAATCCACGAACACTATAGGATATTTTTAAATTAACTGGTAGGTTAAATTTATACAAATCACTTTAAAAAATGAACAAACACAAAAGTTAATAAAAATGACAAAAATGTACAATAAATGTAAATATACACACAACGGAAATGAGATAATGTTTTCAGGGCGGTCAGCAGGGTTGCCAAATATAATCACTGAAAATACGGGACGGGTTTAAGGAGGAGGGGCCTCTTGTGATTTTGTATCCTCCATTAGACTACCTTTTCCTTCATAACCCCAATGTCAAACTTTTAACGCCGAAATGGGCTTATTTCCAAACATAAAATTACGTTTTGTATGGCATTTTGTAGGTATAAAAGGCGGGTGTCAATTGTTGAGCACTTTTTTGTTTTTATTTAATTTTCCAAAATAGCCTAAGTATTTGAAATTTTACCATTTCAAAACATAGCTGAAATTGCAGTACTAACAAATTGTAAAAAATACTTAACAGTGAACACTAAGCATTTATTCAAGAATTTATCAACATTTCAATCATTCAATCTAGTTAATAAAATAATCAGTTGAGAATTATTAAATGAAATTGCCAGTTAAATACATTGATCCATTTTAAAATGGGATCTGTTTGTAATTTTTCATTAATAAATAATTCTAAAGAATTGACACAAACTTTCCCCCATATTAAACACTAAAATAATTATCAAAGCTTAGAAAATTACCAGTTTGATTCTGAAATATGTTTTTGACCATAACTCAATACTAGTCAAGTTGGAGATATGCGGGGTTTACTAAAATATTTTAGATTGTAATTCACATATTTCCTGAAATTGTAATTAAAATTGTTAGAGCCATCCAAATTCCATAAAAAATTATCCATCCATTTAAGTTTCCAGCGAACTGCACACACACACACGCGCAAACACACACAAACAGACACAAACCATTTTTTCGAATAAAAACACTTTTTTGGGTTCAGGGGACCCTACAATGGATTTTTAGACCAACTTGTAATAACTTTTGTTATCGATCACAATACTTTCTATATGCTTACACATGCGGGAAAAAGTAAAAATAATTAAAAAAGGTAAATTTTACAAACATACATCATTCTCAAATAGCACAGTGAACTGAATTGAAAATCTTATTTGTTATGGGTGGAAATGAGAGACCTTTTTCTTTGTGAGAATGCGTCAGGTAGGCTATCAAATAAAAATGTTATTTATTATGGAATGTAACTCATACATTTATTATAACTGAAAGAAACGTCAAAAAAAGCATACACTAAAAACAATCATGAATTAAGTTATTACATGTGTATTGAGGATAAGTTTTTAAAATTGGATTGGATCTTTTCCTTTTCAATTTGAGTAAAAATAATGAATTCCATTCCAGCTATTTTTAAGTCTCAGAACTGATGATGACGGCAGACAAATTTCCGATCCAGTAAAAGTGTCTAGTATGTTCAATGACTTCTCCTCAAGAGCAGAAGAAAGTGTTGGTTCTGCGGAATTAATGGTGTAATCACTTCGACGCCAAACTCACTGCATCTCCCTTTTTTTGACTCCAGTAACAGAGGAAGAAGTAAAAGGGGTTATACTTTCTCTCAAGCCAAAGTCATCTTGAGTTGTGGATGGTTTTTCCGCTAAACTTTAAAGCAGATACATGATTTAATATCCACCCTATTAGCAGAATTAATAAATATTTCGTTCCATGAAGGGTGTTTCCCTCATTCCTTGAAACATGCCATCATCATCATCATCTGATCAGCATCTCCAGTCTCCCGGGTGTGCTAACAAGCCTCTTCCATCTGTCTCTGTCTAAGAATAATTGTCTCTCCTCCGCCTGTTGAATGCTTGTCCCTTTCAGGAATAGGTCTTCTTTTACCAAATCCATCCATCTCGTCCGTGGTCTTCCGACTTTTCTCTTCCCTACTATTTCGTTTTCGAGCCAGGTTTTTGCCACTCTTCCTTCTTCCAATCTCTTCACATGACCAAACCCTCCTAGCCTTAAGCTTCTTATTTTCTCTTTTACCGTTTTTTCGCATCCAAACTGGGTTCTTATAGTTGTGTTTCTTATTCTGTCACGTCTAGTTCTCTGCACTGCCGTTCTCAAGAATTTCATTTCTGCTGCTTGTATTCTACTATCGTATTTTTTATTTAATGTACATGTTTCTAGGCTGTAAGTTAGGATTGGTAAGAAGTATGTTTTGTACAATATTGTTTTAGTTTTTAGGGGTATATTCACATCCCAAAGTAGGTTGTTTATTTGATGATAAAAAGCGGCTGCTTTACTAGTTCTATTTGAGACCTCAAGTGAGTCTGTACCATCTTTCGTAATGGTACTACCTAAGTACAAAAAATGTTCTAATTTCTAAGCACGCTGTTCCCTAACTTTAATGCTACTGTGTCACCTCTATTGTTTATTGTCATTACTACAGTTTTCTCTTTGGTGACTGTTGAATTGAATTCATTAAATTTGTCGTTCCATAAGTTTAATTTATCTTGTAGTTCATCTTTGGAGTGGGCCCAAATTACTATGTCGTCTGCAAAGGCCAAAGCATTGAATTTAGTAGTTGCCAAATCCTCCTTAATTTGTTTCATTATTTCATCCATAACTAGGACGAACAGGTATGGAGATAGTGCACTCCCTTGCTGAACTCCCCTTTTCGTTTTAAACCAGGTTGAGGTATTTGTTCCCACTTGCACACAACTTTGGCATTCCTCATACAACATTTTTACTTTTCGTATCAAACTATCGGGGACTTTTCTTTGTTTTAGGCACTCCCATATTCTATTTCTTGGGACACTATCATACGCTTTTTCAATATCTAAGAATGCCATGATAACTGTTTTGCCTTTTTCTACGTGTTTTTCTATTATTCTTCTAATTGTAAATATTAAATCGGTAGTGGAACGGTTTTTTCTAAAGGCATACTGTTCTTCTTCTAACAGGTCCTCTGTTAGACATCTCAATATTTTTTCGATAATCTTCTCCAATATTTTAAAACCATGTGAAAGTAAGGTTATACCTCTGTAGTTCCCACACTTTTTTCTGGACCCTTTTTTAAATAGGGGGATTATAATTCCTTTTCTCCAATCTTGAGGGATTTTGTTCTCTTTCCAAATAACATTAAAGACTCTTACTAACCAATTTATACCATATAATCCAGCTGCTTTTATCATGTCTGCATTTATTTCGTCTGCTCCTGCTGATTTTCCACTTTTCATTACTTTCAAACTGTTTTCCACCTCTAGCCAAGTTATTGGTGGTTCTTCTCTTCCTAATGTTTCTGTATCTTCAGTTGATATATCATTACTGGACTGCTGTCCATTTAGTAAATTGTCAAAGTGCTTCTTCATAACTTCAGTGATCTCAATTTCCTTTACGACCACCTTCCCCTCGTCATTTTCAAGGCCTTTAATGGCTTCACACGGCTTTCGTTTGTTATTTATGATTTTGTAGAGAATTGATTTATTACCTATGCAGTCCTCTTCAAGCTTCTGCGTAAACTCGGTCCAAGATTTTTCTTTTTCTTCTAACACCATTCTCTTTACCATTAGCCTTTTCTCCCGGTGCACAGCACTCTTTGTGGCTATAAGTGCTTCATCTCTGTTTGTTGAGCATTGTTTTGCTTTGTCCATGTCTCTTTTTGCTATATTTCTTTCCTTGATTGCTTCTTTGATCTTTTGGCTCCACCATGGAGTCTCTTTCTCCTTGACTTTAGAGCTGGTTTTTCCACACAGTTTCTCTGCATTTACAACAAGTGCTTGTTTGAATTTATTCCATTCTATCTCACCTTCCTCTAATGCACATTTTGGTACCTCTTGTTTGATTTGGTTTTGGTATTCCAACTTTGTCTCAAGGTTCTTCAGTTTCCACACTTTGATTCTTGGTTTCTTCTTACAATTAATCTTTGGCATTGGTATTTTTACTATATCTGCTACTAGTAACTTATGGTCACTATTCAGGTCTTCACTTGCTATGACCTTTACATCTTTAACCAAGTTCCCGGCTATTGGGTCAGTAATAACATAATCTATGACAGTTTTAGATTGGCCATCCCAGCTGTACCTCGTTATTTTGTGGCTATCTTTCTTTTTAAACCAGCTATTTTCTACAGTTAAGTTGTTTCTCACACAGAAATCGAGTAGATGTTCTCCTTCCTGATTCCTGTTTCCGTATCCATGTGGCCCTAAAACCTTTTCACAGCCTGTCCTCTCATTTCCTATCTGCGCATTTAAGTCTCCAATTATAATAAGGTTTTCACAGCTGCAGCAGTCTTCCAAGTCTGTCTCAAATTTTTCTTTGGTTCGCTCATCACAGCCAGTTTGAGGGGCATATACTTGTATCACAGTCAGTTTATCTTTTCCTACATTAACTACTAATTTTATTAGTCTATCATTTAAGTACTCCACTTCTGAAATAGCATCCAACTCTTTGCTTAGTACAAAGCCTACTCCATTTCTTGCTTGCCTTCCGTTTCCATTCCAGGTTAAGGTATAGTTTTTTCTCAATTGTATTTTCCCTTTTCCTTTCCATTTGGTTTCACTCAATCCAAGAATGTGGATCTTCCGTCTTTCCATCATAGCTACAATTTCTTCTATTCTGCCTGTTAGGCTCATTATGTTTAAAGTTCCTATTCTTAGGGTCTCTTTTTCTTTAGGAGTTTCTTCTGAGCGCATTTCAGTCTTACATCGAGCTGTATGCTGTCATTTTTGACTGGCCTGTTTTCAGAGGTTTGTCTTGGTTGGTAGTTATTTTGGGATCCGAGGCTTGTCATATTATTGAAAGCTGATTTTATACCCACTACCGGCTAGCTAGGCCTGTCGTAGCTTCTTTTGACTGGGGCCGGGTCCCCAGCCCCCAACACAAGTCTGCTCACTGACCAGGTTTCTCGCTGGGGTTGGTTACCCGAACCTTCCACCTGGTTGCTCAGTTTAACAGGGGCACCTCTCGTAGGTTAAGTGTTGGAGTTGGAGTGAGAGAGGCTAAGAGGGCTCTCTTGAGCGAACCCTTATATTTAGCGATGTAGGTCTTCGCATCACACGCATCATGCCATAGTCAGACCAATTCATAAAAGAGGGAGGAAGGACGTCTGCAATAATTACCGTCCGATCTTTTTGATTTCCACCTTCTCAAAGGTTTTTGAGTGTATATTTTTTGACAGACTTATGTTATTCATTGAGAAAAACAACATATTATCTCCACATCAATATGGTTTCACAAAAGGTAAATCTACCCTTGATGAGATAAATATAGTGGTTTCCTTCCTAACAGAAGCTCGACTCCAGGGATGCTGTTTTAAGTATATTTTTTGACCTCACGCAAGCATTTGATATAGTAGATCATGTTAATCTCCTGGAGAAACTGTATTGTCTGGGAATACGAGGTTTGGCTCATTCATGTATATCTTCTTACCTTGAGGGTAGAACGCAGTTAGTTTGGTTGCCTTTTGTGAACGCCGGGGGTAGTGGAGTCAGGCTAACTCAGATGTATCTGGTATTTCTTTGGGCGTTTCTCATTTTATTGAAAAACTAATAAAATTCATGTTATTAAAGTAGTTGGTCCTAAAAATTCAAGTTATAAAGGTACTTTTAACATTGAGTGTTATGAGAGATTCAAGGAGATTTAAAAAAAATGGTGCTATTGAGGATCCACTGTATATATTTATATAATCATATGAAGAAATACTTACCCCTCTAAGTACAAGTAAGTGACTAGGTTTTGGGGTGTTGTTAAACTTGACTTACGCCTAACACTCTGTGTAATATTCTTATAAAAGAAGTTATCAAACTCAGTTGTTATGCCGTACAGTTGTTGTCTACACCCAGGCACAACTTGGTCTTGCCAAAATTGTGGTGGCACCAATAATGCCCAATGAAAGTCAGCAGTCTGAGTTGTCAGACAAAAACACAACCAGGTTTACACCGTGAAATGCCGATTCACACTGATCTGTCTGAAGCTGGTGAATAACTGGAGGTAAGCTGATTTAGACCTGACAGTGTATAACAAATCATAAACCATCAAAACGGGTAGCATCTGTTATGAGCGAAAGAATATGTGACACTACTGTATATTGCCAAGTAGAATAGAATATAGTAAAAATAACCTTTATTTTCTTAAAACATTAGTTTTTACATTTTTTAATAGCTAAGATATAACTTAAATACACAGTCTTCACCTTCTATGTGTAAACAAAAATTATTTGTTACTGACAAATACTTATTATTAAGTCATTTTCAAATTATTTGAATTGGAAAACTCATAATGCAACTATGTTGAAACTGGTACTTTGTCATATTTTTCAGTCAGAGTAGCATATCAAAGGTCTTAGATCGTAATCCTAAGCAAATGTTTTCCGAGAACTTATGAATTGAAAAGGCTTGATTTTACATAGCCCACAAGAAAAAAGTCACTTTGAGCTTTATGGCTTGAATGTGGAAACCATGTAAATGTGAAAAGATAACACCCTAGGAGGAGGTGTGATTTATAAAAATATTTAGTAGATGTACATTTAAAATTGTCATCTTACAAAAATTATGCACCCAGAAAATAGGAAAACTTGTAATTTTCAGAAAATAAGACTATATATCCAAAGATCTAATCTAATATCAGATTTTTATATTGAAAAGAATATTATTTTCCTACACCGTATGAGTTTTTCTGAGCATTGTATGGCGAGTGAAAAGTTAACAATCTACCCTAGATCTATAGCTAGTACAATGTTATTGTTTAAATTTGGAATTTAATATACAACATCAATTCTAAAATATTAATTTATATCAAAATTTTATTATGGAACTACTTAAAAAATATGGTTCATATTGATTAAAATTAATTAAATCTAAAAAAGTTAAAATGAATGATTTTCAAAGTGTTTAATTATATGCCATAGAAACAGATTGTGCGAGGTAATGTATTTGCTGTAGAGGCGAGTCTGTGCTGCTGTCTAACGGTGATTAGTTTCAAATAAGTGCTTGAATGACTGTTTGGACTTGGTCCTGTAAAATAAGGGCTCTAGCCTTGGACCTGTTGTATTTTTGATATTTATTAACAATCTTTCTAAAAATATAGATTCAAAATTAATATTATTTTCTGATGACACAACTTCATTCTATGGACAATCATTTTTATACCTACAGAATTCAGATGAAGTGGTAATAAAACATTTATATACTTACTTTAATAATGGACTTAAATTTATAGTACAATAATAATGTTATTCATGAACATAGTAAATGACAATAATAAAATATAGTGAATTAACAAAATATATTATAAATATAAAATAAAAGATAAATTATAGAGTTGAAAAGTTACTAAAAATTAAATGTTATTTGTTTGCAGCTTCAAAGAATTCAAGTATGTTGTAAAATGGGTTGCTCTCAAGCCAGTTATGAGGAAGATTTTAAAATATTTTCCTCTCACTTGTTTAATGTGACTTGGTAAATAGTTGTGTATAAAACGCCCTATGTGTGATGGTTTTTTGGTGTAGAGGGTGATGATAACTAAAACACAAAATGATAACTTTTTGAATTTTAGGTTTTGTGGTAAATCAGTTTTTTCTTCAACATGTCGAAGAACAGTCTCTATGTAGAGTGCAGTGCAAGAAGTATTCGGATTTTGAGATTCTTGAAGGCTTCGCGACAGCTGTTCTTTGGCTGCATATTAGCAAGAATACAAATTACTCTTTTTTAGTATATTAGAGAGATAGGACATCAGCAAACTTACCTTAAAAGACAAGTTCACTAACATCAGAGTAGTAGTCACAAACACAAAATCTCACAAATTTTCAACACCACAGGCATTTTCTTCAGGTGAGAAAATACAAAAAAGGAGCAAAATCAGTTCATGTGAGATATTCCTCCAAAAAAGAAGTTTCATGTTAAGTAAATAACCAATATTTTACCCTTTTGCAAAAGGCTTTTAAATTGCAAAGACATAAGTCATTGTTTTTATGTTTAAACAAAGATTTATTTTTGTCACCACAAAATTTATTTTTATCACCACAAAATGCCTGTGGTGTTGAAAAAATTTGTGAGATTTTGTGTATTTTGTGTTTGTGACTACTACTCTGATGTTAGTGAACTTGTCTTTTAAGGTAAGTTTGCTGATGTCCTATCTCTCTAATATACTAATTCCTGGCCTAGTGCCCTTTAACCTAACCTAAAATTACTCTTTTTTGCAATAGTAAAATTCTGATTAGATTTTTTTCAGATTATTTTAATAGCAACAAAACTTAACACAGTAATTTTTGGATTTCCTTATAATTTATTCATTCTGGAAGTCATTTAACATTCTGAAATTAAAATTTCAGCACTTTCCAGGGAAATTCACCACTTCACTTCCAACCAAATTTCTGGGTGTTAATTTAGAGGGTAAACTTAATTGGGATCACCGCTTATCTTCATTGCAAAAACAATGTCTAATATAACCAGCAAAGCGGGCGGGTACAGCTAGAGGAATACAAAATAAAATAAGAGGAACAATTTTCAAAATTTACCCAAATAATTAAGGATATTCTGGCAGCAGCTTGCATTTATCAAGTAACGGAAATTTATCAGTTGCCGTTACATTTCATATTTTTGGTTTAACATGATAAATTATTTTAAAAATAAATCTTTGTTTAAACATAAAAACAATGACTTATGTCTTTGCAATTTAAAAGCCTTTTGCAAAAGGGTAAAATATTGGTTATTTACTTTACATGAAACTTCTTTTTTGGAGGAATATCTCACATGAACTGATTTTGCTCCTTTTTTGTATTTTCGAAATATAAATGATAGTATTCGGTGGCATATATTATTTTCATTATTTAACCTATTTCAACAGATTATATATTGATGTAAATACTGTGTTAAATAGGTATTTATTTTTCATTTGATGTTTTTTGTTTAAAGTTATGATGGTTGATAGTTTTTTTTCTGGTGTTTTGTTTAATTCTGTCTATATTATTCTAAGTACATATGACAAATGTTGTGTGTATTATATTTTACATATTTAGGTATTTGTCTCAAATATAAAAATGTTTTAGTCCACTTTTGTAGTATTACTCCTGTATATATATATATATATATCATTATTGCTATTTAAGCAGATGCCAAAGTGAGCCATTTTTATCTGTTGATTATGTAAATGGACTAGACTCATCAATCACAACTATTGGAAAACTGTGGTTGATTAATTCCGAGAGTTGTTATTTTTTGTCATAATTATGTATTATTTGAATGAATAAATCATTATTTTATATATTGTGTGCTAATTATATGTAAATTATTGCTTTTTGATAGAAACACATTTCACTTTAACAAACACTATGATTATTTGAGAATCAAATCATACATACAAGGAAATAACCTGTTTGATATAATATAAAAACCGCACTATAAGCATCCATACGTTTTCAATACTGCATTATCTAACTATGGAGCTTCAATGATACCAAACACAAAGATAGCAAAATTAACTGCTCTATGTAAACAATTAAGAATGATTTATAATAAATAAAAAGAGTTTTTCAATGAATAAATTATCTTGAAACATGCTATTTTGCCAAATTTTAGTGCAATAACAAAAGTAATGTTTTCAGGCTTACCTTCTCCATGATCAGCTTGTATGGCTTCTTGTTTGAAACGTGAGCCCAATATTGCAGGGGTCGAGACAATCCCTGTTTTTTTTTTTCTTGGAGTAATACTACAGGCATTATATAATCTTACAATGAATCTAGTGTTAACTTATATTCTTTAGCACATTATTACAGAGATAAGAACAAGGTTCATGAAAAATTTCTTGTTTACATTTAATAATTATGATGCATTGTCAGTCCATTACATTACTCCTTCTAATAAACATTGTAATAAATAATGGAATTGTTTATTTGCTGAGCAATTGAAGCACATTGAAATTATATTTTTAATAACTGTAATTTATGTATTTATCTGGAATGAACTGTGTGTGTATTTGTATTTATAATGTTTGTAAGCTATCTTTATTAAATTAATTTAAAATGCATTTCTCAATATATATTTCATTAACGAGTTATTAAAGTAACATAAAATGTTGAATTTGAATAAAAAAGTTAAGAAATTCGTTCTTAAAAATTGTATTAACACAGCTGTCCGTCATTAAAAGGAGTTTGCAGGCTGAGCTATCCAACTTAGCTGAAACTCTGACTAGTATAAAATGTTATAATAAGATCAGTGGTTCTTTAATGAAGTAAACACAAAAGTACACGTGAACAAACGTTTAATATAAATGAATGAGTTTTGTCTGTTTATTGTTTAGAATACAGTGAAACTCCAATTATATAAATCTTCGATTAATTGATTTCAGAATGTCATAAAAGAAATCTTCAGTTTTCTATTTTCTCCCAAATGCATTAGCATAGAGAAAGTATTGTGATCATCCAACAAATCTTTTTTGCAAGTTGGTCTAAAAATCCATTTTAGGGTCTCCTGAATCAAAGTGTTTTTTATTTTTTTGTTATGTTGGTGTCTGTCTGTATGTATATGTGTATTAACTTACACACAGACATGCACACATTACTTGCATAGAGTATGCACATTATAGAAAGTAGTGGATGCACTCTCGAGACGAAAGTTAATAGTAATAGTCTTAGAACATTTTGCGCAGTTTTTTTTATTTGTTCATCACCATATATTGTTGTAAAAGTCCTATATAAGAACAATAACTGCAATTGTGTTTGCAAAAGATTTTTACTTTGCATGATTCATACCAATCTTGATATAATTAACCCTTACTCTATTAAATTGTCATTTAGCAAACAACTCTTACCTAAGGCAATAAAATGTCATTTTGTAGTTCATGTTGGTATTTCATGAACATTTTAGTTCAATCGTATATCTCTTTCATTTTATCAATTAGGTCATTCTTTAGAAATGCCAATTAGTTCTACTCTTTTCATAATATGATTTTTGTTGTTTGTAATGTTTATTTACAACGACTATAAACTTTGTAGTACCAGATATAAAATTGTAGCAATGTATTTTAATTTCCATTACCAAGTATATGCACAGTCATTATTATTCTTGTATATATATGATTTTTTTTATTATTTGTATATTTTTGTAACATAGGGAGGGTAGGCTGGACTTGTTAGCATGATAAACGACGTATGTGATGAAATAGATACTAATAGAACTGTAAATGCATGTGTTTATGAGGATGTGGGGCTTTTTGATTATTGTAGTGATAACAACATTAATCCAAACAAAAGTATAACAATTCTTAGTTTGAATACTCACAGCTGTAACAAACACTTTGATGAACGTACGCTCATCTTAAATTCTTATAGAAATAAATTTGTCGTCATAATTTTAACAGACTTGGATGGATGAGAGTTGTGCGAATGTGAGTATGGATGGGTATGAAAGATTTGTGAATAAAAAAAGAAAAAACCAAAATGATGGAGTAATTGTTTTTGTGGGCAAGTATCTGACTGTAAGTTGTGATGAGTTGAGTTTGCATGGAGCCACTTGTCTTAAAGTAGAGCTACGTTTGGCATCGACAGGCTCTCGCTATTGGCAGTTTACAGGAGTCCGTCCAGTGACCTTGGAACATTTATCGATGAACTTGAATCTTATCTCGGCAGCGTTGGATGCAGGGGTGGCGCGTGCTGGCTTATTAGTGGCGTAAACTGTTGTATTTTGTTAGAAACTAAAGAACAATTATCACAAAGATATCTGGATGTTATGTTTGAGGGGGGTTTCACGAGTTGTATTAACATACCCACAAGAGTTACTGAATACTCTAAAAGCTGTATAGATTATATATTCATTAATATGAAAAACATTAGCTCAGTAAAATCAGCAATAATTAAATCAGAGATGACCGACCACTTCTTCACTGTTGTTCAATTTTTTATTTATTTATTTATTACATCGCATACATCTCTTATAGGGAATTTCCCTTAGACAGGCAAATTGTCACATTATTCTTATGCTAATCACATTACATCCTAAATCCATATTATAGTCAAAGTTTAAAAATAAATATGAAACATGAAAAATTAAAAAAATTAAGAAGGCTACCGGTTAAAGCAAAGTTATGTCTCCAAAATCATGTTAAGTATTCATTGGTGCTATAAAATAACTTTGTTTTCAAATATTTAGTTACTTCAGCTTTGAACTTTGTGTCTGAAGTAATGGCTTTTATGTTCTGGGGGAGTTTATTGTAAAATTTACTTCCTGTGTATAACACGGATTTTTCAAAAGATGATGTCTTGTGTGCTGGTATTTGTAGTAAATGTTTGTATCTCGTATTGTAACTGTGGCCGTCTAATTTGGAACTAAAGTGTGAAGCATTCAATCTCACAAAAATCACAATATTTAGGATGAAGATACAAGGTAAAGGCAGTATTTCAAATCTACTGAATATGTTACGACATGAACATGTGGTCGGAGCACCAGCCGTTGCTCTTAGAATTCTTTTCTGAACGCGGAATATTTTTAAACTTTCAGAGGAACAACCCCAGAAAACAATTCCATATGACAAATAGGAATATACATAAGCGTAATATACAGCTTTAAGAGAAGATAAATCAATTGAACTTGAAAGTGTTAGTAAAACATAAAAAGCTTTGTTGAGTTTAGAATGAAGCTTGGTTATGTGTTCGGACCAGGTAAGTGATTTGTCAACTGTGATACCAAGAAAATGTACGGATGTGGATAGATTCATTGAAGAATTAATATATTTAGCCTGAGCCCTGATACTGTTGCTATAATTTGGATGAAAATTTATAATAAAAGTTTTCCCCCTATTCAGCACCAAACCATTCGAACCAAACCATGTGTCCATGTCCTCCAGGGCGTCATCCAGCATATGTCCAAGATTGATTCCATCGCTACTTCTCAAAAATGCTGTGGTGTCATCAGCAAATAGAATTATACTAGAATTCCTTACATTGACAGTCAGATCATTAATATACAAGAGGAACAACAATGGCCCAAGAATGGAACCCTGAGGAACTCCGGCCACAACTTGCTGATAAGACGATTGATGATTAGAAATATATGTGCAGTGAAATCTATTGACAATATAAGAATGAAGTAACTGGTGGGTCTTTTCAGTCATGTTTTAATAAGAATTCCAGTCAGCCATTTTCTACAAATATCAATTCTCGCTTCGACAATAAAAATAAACATATGTTTAAGAATAAGAATAAGAATAGAATAGAATAAGAATATGTTTATTCAGCCTTCAAATTACAGTTACATATTAATACGTATAACACTCTGAAATACTAGCCATTTTTCCAGTACATATGGCTAGCACATCTTAAAACTTAATTAAATTAACAAAATTAAACAGTCCATATTTGACAAATGAACTCGGCGGCTCACTGCAGCACGTGTGGTCTCCTTGGTGCCGTGTAATTAGTTATACCTTATACTAGACTCTTCACGTACCAAATATACATTTATATTTAATACTAAATTCACAACAACAAAAAATGTTTTTAAATATTGCAAAACGAATCTAACTACTTACAATTACATAAACAACCAAATGTTTTTACTTATTTATTATAAATACTGCTATATATACTATTTACTTATTATTATTATACTAAGTAACTACTTCTAAAAGATCCCTAATCTGCGTCTTGCCAATAAGCCATGTTTTAATTTTTTGTGTAAATTGTTCAACATTTCTACATAACTTTATTTTTTTTTTTTGTAATAAGTTGTAAATTTTTGGGCCCAAAAAGACAAAGGAGTTTTTAAAAATTGTTTTATTAACTTTTGGTCTTTTAAGAAGCCCTTGTGCGATGGATCTAGTAAGGTGTGGTGGCCCTATTATACTTCTGTTTCCACTGATAATATAAAATATTTTAAGCACTTTAAATACAAAAAGATATTTTAACGGAAGAATGTTCAGGCTTTGGAATAAAGGCAGAGAACGATCCCTCTTATTTTTAAAAACTATTATTCTCATAAAATGTTTTTGAATAATCTCTAATGGTTTTAATGTAACATCATACGCACTTCAAATCAAATCGTTTATTGTTCATTGACATTTAACAATGTTTGGAACATAGTCAATCAGTGTTTTTATAAGGTCTAAAATGATTTAAAATACAATGATATATATAAGAACATCATTAAATATAACAGTCATACCTATCAGTGAAAATCATTGATTGCTTAAGAACTCGTCTATTGAATAATAAGCCTTGTCTAAAAGATATTGTTTTAACCTGTTTTTGAAAACCCTCTCACTATCACTTTTTCTAATATTATCTGGGATGCTGCCAAATATGACCGGGCCAAGATATGCAGATGATTTCTGAAATATGGCTTTATGATGAAGAGGTATGATAAAATTATTTTTATTTCTTGTATTGTAGGGATGACTATGGGTAGGGAAAAGATATTGATTTTTGAAGACAAACAAAGCATAAGTGTAAATGAATAAAGATGGAAGGGTTAAAATAGACTGATCACGGAACACCTGCCTACAGCTGTCTCTAAATCTCAGACCGAAAACAATCCTAACTGCCCGTTTTTGAAGCTTGAAAACTCTATTAAATGATGTGACTGGGGCCGTCCCCCAGAACATGATTCCATATGACAAAACAGGAACAACGTATCCAAAATATATGATCTTTAAAAAAGATGTGTTGAGGAAGCCAGAGAGATATCTAAGTAAAAACAAACAAGAGCTCATCCTAGAGCATACATTTGAAATCTGAGTGTCCCATTTTAAGTTTGAATCGACATAAATACCCAAAAATCGAACAGAACCTCCATGAATGTCGTCAGTATAGTCTCCATGTAAGGAAAATTTTAGAATTTGTGTTTTTTCTCTATTCATTGACATATAGTTTTGTGAAAACCACTCACTGAGAGAGTTCAATGTAGTGGTTATTTGGATATCCAGAAGAGGCAGGTGATTTGCTCTCAATTCCACACTAGTGTCGTCGGCATATTGCACTACATGACCCACAATATTTCTACTTAAGTCATTGACGTAGAGCAAAAACAGGATGGGCCCAAGTATTGAGCCTTGTGGGACACCTGAATCGACTGGCAAGGAAGCTGAGAGAACTCGATCATAGCTATTTGTGATTTGGACACGCTGACTGCGATCTGAAAGGTAGGATCTGAACCACTTCAGGGACGTTCCTCTAACACCATACGCCTCCAACTTGTAGAGAAGTCTCTCATGATTTACAGTGTCGAAAGCTCGACTAAGATCACAGAAAATTCCTGCAGTAGACTGGTTATTGTCGATGGCTGTAATAACTTTTTGAAGAAATTCATTGATGGCATCAGAAGTAGACTTTCCTTTAATAAATCCAAATTGAGTAGGACTCAGAAGATTATATTTACTTAAAAATTCAGTTAACCTGGTACAGATGAGGCGTTCAAAAACCTTACTTACAGTTGGGAGAATGGAGATAGGTCTATAGTCACTGAGAGATTATCTAGAGCCTTTCTTAAATATTGGAATAATTTTGGCCAGTTTCACATATGAGGGGAATATACCTTGTGAAATGGAGTTATTAAAAAGAATAGTCAATGGAGTGGTAAGAGGAACAGCCACCGCTCTAAGAATTTTGGGAGATATGTCATGAATGTCTGTAGATGTACTGGGTTTCAAAGACAATATAGCATTATGAACCTCAGAACAGGAAGCTGGAGAGATGAAGAAGCTGTAATGGGTCTGCACTGAAATATTATTGGAGGAAGAAACAGCAGGCGCAGACCAGTTTGGATGTTGATTAGTAGAACTGAAGTGATTGTTAAACAATTCTGCAATTTTATCAGGATTCTGCACAGCATTACCGTTGTGATTTACTTCCTGTATTATGCTACTTGCTTTGCCGCCTCTACCGGAGTAGTCAGCTACAATTTTCCAGGTAGCTCTTCCGATATTATTACAACTTTGAATGTATGATTCTGCGTATGAGCATTTTTCATTGGCTATTAAATCGTGATACTCTTTTAGTTTCTTTTTGTATGTAACTCGATTGAGTTCAGTAGGAAAGTCCCGCTGAATCATATATGGATCTTTAACATTCTCTTTAACTTTTAGTAAATCACGTGTAAACCATTTGGGCTTAGACTTCGTTTTGCATCTGGTTTTCACAAGTGGAAATGATAAGTTAAAATTTGACACTATGATATCCATGAATATAGAAAACTGTCTATCAACATTGTCACTGTAAAAAACGGCGTCCCACTGGTGCTCTTCAAGAAGAGAGTATAATTTATCGACATTGGTTTGAGAAAAGTATCTTCTGTAGTTCATAATTATGGGTGGTCTTGGTTTTTCATCGTGGTTGACAATGGTGGCAATCTGTGCGTAATGATCTGATATACAGGACATGACTACATTTGTCGATATATCATCTGGGTCAATATCAGTGATTATATTATCAATGCATGATCCACCCGATGCATTTGGTCTGGTCACATCTTTGATTTTTATATCCAATGAAAAACTATTCAAGATGTCTTGGAGATGGAGAAAACTTGGCTCAAAGAAATCCCAAAAATGTATATTAAAATCACCACAGACTACCACTCTCATTTTCTTTTTAGCGAGAATGTTTAATGTTTCCTCAAGATTTTCCGAAAAAACGTTCAACATCCCCAGCAGGAGATCTGTACACAGCCAGAACAATTAAATTTAGGGCAGCAACAGAGACTGCAGCAGACTCAAAGTGCAACTCGTTGTTAAGGTGGGAGATAGAATTCCAATTCCATAAATGAGACGTGATTGTATTAACGCGAAATATAGAACTCTCAGCGAGTTCTCCAGTGTCGTTTAATGTTGACACTTAACGATGTTTTTTATTATATAAATATTATTGTTTTTAAATAGGTGCTTATAAATTGAATATTCTTTTCAAATCATTATAATTTAATTACAAGTATTCATGATCATTTTCGAGTTATGTATTATTATTATGTTGTTATTGTGTATATTTTAATAGTGAAAAGTGATATAATTATAGCACAAATGTTGACAAGACTAATGCATGTAACATGTTGATTTTGGTCAAATAAAAGAGTTATTGAGTTATTATAGTTACAAATTTATTAGATGATATAGAGCTCATTCCCCACCCACAGGCTGTAGCCCATGTGGGGAATTTTTCAAGTTATTTTCTTCATATGTATTCTTTATTGCATTAGTAATTTTTATTGAAATAAACGGATTTTCATTTCATTTGTAAGCTTCTTATGAATTTCAAAACAATGTTACTTTAGTTTGAAAATTATTTGTTACCAATGGATTGTTCATGATTGGTAGATGTTTGGAGATTTCCAATGCTTCAAGGGTTTAGGAAATATGTTAATTTCTTCATTCTGTTATTCATTCAATAATAACACTCATATAAGAAGCATTTTAGATTTAGAACTATTTCTTTCATATATAGTTTAGAAAAGAAAAAAAAACCTCTCATTCTAAATTTATGAAGTTATTGATAAGTTATATATGTTTGTTGCCACATCATTTTTGCAACTGCCCTTTCTAAAATATATATAACCCAGTCATATAAATTAAAACCTTTTAACAATTTGACTGCGGATCCCCTATTTTTAGGGAATAGCGTAAGTTCCGAATAATGCGGATTACATAGTAGTTTTATGGGATCGATGTTTTAATTTTGTTAAATAGCCTATTGAGTATTAATAAAGAGTCTGGTACTCTAAATGGTCTTTACTGATGTTAGTGAGCCGTTTCACCGCTAGACTGCACTGCTAATGTCTGCACATTTCAGAACCTTTTTTTGTGAGTGGACTCTATTTCAAAGTGCAAATAGAGAATGTAAATAACAAGAGGATTTTATTGGTAGTTATTTTTACTTAGTTTCGTATGAATAGGGCAATAAACTTATGTTCAATATTATTTTATATGCTCAATTGCCCTTGGTTTGCCTTTTTTTTTCTTGGCTAAAACACTTCTACTTAAACACTGATATTATGAGATGAAAGAATGTGATATTTAATTGTATACTGATAAAAAGAAGAAGAAATGTAGAATCCAGACATGTAAGTAGAACTTTTCTATGTTTAACACTTTCCATTCGTATGTCGGACAGCGTCCGACACGGCAATGACGCAAGTTTCGTTTGGTTGTGTGGTTATCGATGTTCCCAATTCGTGCTGCTATCATGCAGAAACTAAATGAACTACAATCGGTCATCATGGGAACTGGAATGTCTTGTGGTGTTATTCTTTCTTGTTTATCCTCACCTTCAGTTCCATGTTTTGTTAGTTGACATTTGATGGTAGTGTAAAAATGTTAGCTTATAGTAGTCCAAATCTTATGGATGCTGAAGTAATATAACAATTACTACGTGATTTATCAGATGGTGAATAAAGTGAAGATGAAGGTGTTAGTAATGATGAAATAATTCTTCCATCATTAGAAAATATCTAAGAAAGTGACAGTGTTGTACAAGTAGGCCAAAGTGTAAATTATGGTGATGGTGATATAATATATATATATATATATATAATATTTTAATTATATCATACCATGTTACAAAAAATTTTTAGTTAACCTTTGTTTTCTTTCCATTCTATCACATAAAACATTCATTTAAGTGTTTAAATGGCTTATATCGATTTTACTTCTTATTACACTCCATAATCTGATGTTAATACTTTGATTGTCAAAGTCAAAGAAAATCTGATATCAATATACTCTATACAAATATTTAGTAATTTAATTTTTTTGTACTAACTTACAGGTAATGACATCGACCACATGAACTATCAAAACAGCCTCGAGGCCCCAACATGCAACACTCGAGAAATGGAGCTTAATTGAGTGAGAGTTTAATCACACAGTCAATAATCATACGCTGCTTTCAGCATCCTTAGAAATCGGCCATTATTTTTGTCAAAAAGTCTCAGTTATGAACAAATAAAATTATGTGTTTATAAGCTCTATCAAGTGTGAGATAACATGTGGAGAAAGAGTGGTTCCTAAGAAAACATCACCACTCATATACTGAGGGTTCGGCCGGCATTACGGACAACTAAATTCCACTACGTGTGCTAGCTGTACGTCTGGCCGCGAGGACTCACACACAGACACTTAACCCCTCCCCCTCCATATAATTGCAGGAAGTTGTTGAGGCCCAATCCTGCAGGTGCTGTGTCTCACTATATGTGTTTGTAGCGATTGGTTTGTAAAACATGCGGGTAAAAGTATATGTCCCAGTTGAGTATATAAAGTTAATCGATTTTGAAAATATGTGATATTAAAAAGCATAGATGCCAAACACAATGCTGTATTTCTCGTCATAATAAAATAAAAACAAATGTATAACATTTATTATTTAAATCAAATTTGCTAATTTATTATGACGTTTGGAGGATTAAAAAACACGTTTAAATTGCATATATGATTTTTTTCTGATTTCAACATATTATACCAACATTCATTCTGTATGCAAGAATATATTATTCATGTTTCAAATCTTGAAAGTACTGGAATAAATAAAGTTTACTGTAGTATAATTGTTTTTATTTATTTTTTTATTCATAATCAAAGAATACTTGAATTTCTTATAAAAATAATGTTTCAATCTGCAAACATTTTAGAAAAGAAACTAAATTGCCTTAAAAAAATATTTAGAAAATAAAGTTGCAACTAGCCTTTTTCTTCTTTCTCTTCAGCCTTTCTCAATCTCTCTTCTTTTAATTTTTCAATCATTGCAATAGTTTCTTGTTGTTTTATCTTAGCTCTTTTCATTTTGAAAGATTTCTCTGCCATTTTTGAGAAGCCTCTTCCTTTCCGGGATCAGTTACTTGTCTAATTTGCCGTTTAATAGCACCTAAAATTGGTATCTGAAACAATTAATGGAAAAAGGTTTAAAATAAATATGAAAATTTTTTTAATAAACATACTTTACAAGTTTTTAATGGAACAACTGAAGCCAAATGGCTAAATCTGTGAGTGGCTTGCCATGCAGTCGGTCAGAGTTCGATTCCCGATATGACCATAACAATTTTCACCCCTCTGCCGTTGTTTGGAAGTCATTTATAAGCCGGTGGTCTAATGAGCTTACAAAATAAAAATTGGGCTTGTCCAAGCAGGCAAACCAGACTTAGTGTTACTTGAGCATCACTCCCCATTACCATACGACATTTTTTAAAAAGCATTTTAACACATTCGCTGCGGCAAAGCATGGATTAGCGTAACATGCAGTGCGGTGCTGCCTTGCCTGGTCTGCACCATGGCTGCACATTGACGTATTTCAGCATAGTGACAAGTAAAATGTATACATGTGCAATTCATGCAATATTTTTACTAGTTCATTTGTTAGGTATTTACATATTTAATTCTCTTCAACCCACCGGTTCATATTATTCCAGTCTATTTATTCATCTTCAGAAGCCGTAATAAACAAATCTAATCTCCCGTTATATCATCGAACTCTAAAATCACTATCTACTGACTAACTTAGTCGTATTTTTGTCAATAACAGCTAGTTGGTCTAGTCTTGTTAAAAACAAAACACTAATAATAAGAAATATACACACTAAATACTGTTTACAAAAAGTACACTTCACACATAAAACAAAAAATGTCACGCCAAAACTGTGACACAGCAAAGTTATATGCAGTGTTTGTACCACGCTATGAATGAATGTCAGTCACCCGTGCAATGATCTAAAGATAATGTATCTATCGCCTCACATAGGCTTAACAAAACTAACAACAGTCATGTAGTTTTATCATTGAAAGTGTACAACTCCCTTAGACATTTAATAATTCAGTACCCTGTGAAGACATTTAAGCATAAATACTACAACTGGCTGTTAATGAATCCTTTTTACAGCATGGATGATTTTTTTCAATTGAAAAACATAAAATTTTAGATTGTACCTATTTATTTACATTGTCTCTAAATACTTGTTTGTCTCTATTTATTCATTGTTGTTTAATGTTCACCTGTCTTCAATATTTATTATGTAATTTGTGCTATTTGTGATAATTTGTACCTATTTATTCAATTATTTCCTTGTGTTTATATTTATTTATTTTGTAGTTGTTGTAAGTAAACTGTCTTTATTTGAACACAGACCATTTATTTTAATTTTGTTGTCTCATAGTTTTGTTTTAGTGTCTCTATATTTATTTTGTTACTTAGTTTTATAATATTTATTTGAATATTTTAACCTCGTTTAATCATACATATATATTTATTGTACTGATCTGGTCTGTCTCCTTCTATGCTGCCTTATTACCTTGTCTATTTATCTTTTGGTTCATTGACTGCATCAAATTGCTTCTCATTAGTTTTAATCTTTCAGCTATGGTAGAGATTCCTACCATAAGCACCAAACTTTTAGGTTAACATAGTTTTAGTCATTTAGGTTAGTTCATTTTGACTTGGCTGTTCAATGCTGTATGATGACTTTGTCAATGATTGTAATAATCCAAACGGCAATAAAAATTATTATTATTATTATTAATGCTAGATTCATGCTCCCCCCGAAGGTATCCTTGCCTTGATGTGGCGGTGGGGCTTGTGTGCTCTGACAACCTCGAGAGCTATGCCGGCGGTAGCTTTGCTACTGGTAGGGCCTCCCTTGCCGGACAGGTCTCGTGAGGTAGGAGCCAGACTAGAAGGGATACCCTGGTCCTCCAGGTTGGGGGTTTGGCGTAAGGCTAACAACCTTACCCTGTAAAAATCCTTTTGTTCAGAAACACCAACAGTTAGCCTCGGAATTGGTTGGACCAAATGGAAACAGACCTAAGCTTTGTTCAATGGACTTGAGAATCGGATCTTGGAATGTTAGGACCCTGGCTGTGCCAGGAAAAGTGGATATAGTTACCAAAGAACTTGAAAAGTATAAATTGGATGTTGCCGCTCTCCAAGAGACAAGATGGCCTTTTAATGGCATAATTAACTCTAATGTATATACACTATATTACAGTGGCTGTGATAATGGAAGTTACCAAGCAGGTGTAGGTATTGCTATAGCAAAGAAACTGATGGGAGCTATAATGACATTTAATCCAATCAGCGAAAGGATATGCTACGTAAGACTGAAAGGAAAATTTAGGAATGTCTCAATAATATCCTTTTATGCACCAACAGAGGAAGCTGATGATGATGCCAAGGACTCATTTTATGATTCATTAGATCAAGTGATGGCAAATTTACCTAATTATGATTTAAAATTATTATTAGGAGATGCAAATGCGAAAGTTGGGAATGAAGAAGTGTGGAAACAGTACACAGGAGGCAATAGTTTACATGATGTATCTAATGATAATGGACAAAGATTAATAAGTTTTGCATGCTCGAAGAATTTAAATATCATGTCCACTCACTTCCCTCGCAAAAATATTTATAAAGCAACATGGGTATCTCCTAATGGTGTAACCAAAAATCAAATTGATCATGTTTTAATTGAAAGTAGGCATAAAAGCAGCTTAAAAGATGTAAGAAGTAGGAGAGGAGCCGAGGGTGGCACAGATCACTATCTGGTCATTACCAAGTTTAGACAAAAGCTTCAATTGGTTAAGAGAGAAAAACACTCCATAGTGCCAAAAAATTAATATAAGTAAGTTAAAGGATCCCAACATAAGAAAAGATTTTATGCTGGAAATATCCAACAAGTTCCGACTTCTAGAACAACTAGAACCGGACGACTCAGTAGAGAGAATCTGGCAAGACATCAAAACGGCTGTGAAGGAATCCACAGAAAACAGTTGTAGGATTTAGAAAGAATACAAAAAACAAGAAACCCTGGTTTAATGAAGATTGTCAGAGACTAATAAGTGAAAGAATTAAAGCAAAAAATGCTCTGCTCAATAAGGAAACCATAATTACAAAGGAAAAACTATGAAAAGACTAACAGAGAAGTTAATAAAGTATTACGAGCAGCAAAGAGAAAATTTATCAAAGAGCAGTTGGAGAAAGCGGAAAAAGATAGCAATAAGTGTAACACCAAAGACTTTTTTGATTTTATTAGATTTTTTAAAAATGGACGTAAGGTAAAATCTATAGGAGTAAAAGATAAAGAGGGCCATGTTATTTGTAATAAAAAAGAGATTTTAAATATATGGAAAAACTATTTTGAAGAGCTCTTAAACAGTAGAACTCTAAATTTGAGCAATGAAGAAGAACAGTACCAAAACGTTCAACCAAGAATTAACACCCCTACTATGGAAGAAGTCGATTGTGTAGTAAAATCTCTAAAAAACAATAGAGCTCCAGGGGAGGACAATATTCCAGCAGAACTACTCAAAGCAGGTGGAGAAAACTAATCGAAAAAACTACATGAATTAATTTTGAATATCTGGGAAACAGAAAAAATTCCTGAGGAAATGGAAAGCTGCAGTAGTCGTCCCAATTTATAAAAAAGGAGATAAGCTAGACTGCAATAACTATAGAGGAATATCACTAATAAGTTGTGCCTACAAAGTATTGTCCAAAATAATTAATAATAGAATAGTAGATTATGCAGAAGAAATTCTTGGAGATTATCAAGCTGGCTTCAGATCCCAAAGATCCACAACAGATCAAATATTCATCCTAAAACAAGTACTATCCAAATATTGGGAATTTAATAAGACAGCGCATATGCTATTTGTTGATTTTAGTAAAGCATATGACAGTATTAATAGAAAACAATTATGGAAATATATGCAACAACATGGCATACCAGAAAAGCTTATTACACTAGCAAAGCATTGCACAGAGGGGTCTAAATGCAAAGTAATCATTAATAACGAGTACACTCAAGAATTCATGGTCAACACTGGAGTAAGACAAGGAGATGGGCTCTCACCTTTGTTGTTCAATTTAGCTATAGAAGGAGCTTTAAAGGAAGTCAACCAACAACACCTCGGCCTTGAAGTAGGCAATAGAATGAATATTCTGGCTTATGCAGATGATGTAGTTCTCATGGCAGAAAGTGAAAATGATCTAAAAGAATTAATAAAAACCCTCATTAGAGAAGCCAAAAAAAAAGGACTACTAATAAATACAGAAAAAACTAAATATTTAGTTGTTGGAAGAAACACAGCTCAAGTCCAAAATTCTTTAGTTGTTGGAACGTACTCCTTTAAAAAATGCACAGAATTTAAGTATCTAGGGGTAATCATTAATGAAAATAATACAGAGGAAACAGAAATTAATTCAAGAATCCTCAGTGGCAATAGGTGTTACTGGTCCCTTCAAAACCTCCTAAAAAGTACAATACTCTCTAAGAAAACAAAACTAAGAATAAAAAAAACAATGATAACTTCCTGTTGTTATGTACGGATCGGAAACTTGGGTACTGTCCAAACAAACGGTAAGGAAATTAATAACCTTTGAAAACAAAGTTCTAAGGAGGATTTTTGGACCCAAATTTGAAAATGGTACGTGGAGGATAAGAAAAAAACCGAGAATTACGAGAACTCTATACAGACCCAGACATAATTGCAACAATTAAAAGTCAAAGACTAAGATGGGCAGGCCATGTTCACAGAAGAAACAGGAACTCCAATTTAAGAGCAGCTTTGGAAGATATACCAAGAGGAAGAAGACCTTTAGGACGACCAAGACTTCGCTGGTGGGACCAAGTCCAAAAGGACATGAGACACATAAGAGCTACAGAGGACATGATGGAAAGACCGACAAAGATGGCGTCAAGCTGTTGGTGAGGCCAAAAACCAACTTGGGTTTGAGTGGGCCAGCTAGGTAAGGTAAAGATTCATGCTGAAACATAACAGTTCAGATTGCCGAATGACTATGCAAGCGTCATCAGGGTGCACACAACGACTGCTGTGACGAGGTAAGGCGTCACCCGCATATAATGTGTTAATAAATAAAATTTCATGCTTCTTTAATTCATCATTACAAGTGGACATACTACAGCGGGTGATTTTTCAAGTGGATATATTACACTGTGTAATTAACAAGTGGGCATACTACACTTGGTAAATAACAAGTCGACATACTACACTGGTAAATGACAAGTAGACATATTGCACTATTTGACAAATGGACATACTACACTGACTGATTGACAAGTGGACATACTACACTGTGTGACTGACAATTGGACATACTGCCACTGTTTGATTAAAAAGAGGACATACTATACTGGATGATTGACAAGTGGACATATTACACTGGGTGATTGACAAGTGGACATGCTGCACTGCTTGATTGATAATTGGACATACTACACTGGCTGATTGTTTGACAAGTGGATATACTACACTGTGCGACTGATAAGTGGCCATACTATACTGAGTAACTGACAAGTGAACATACTAGCCTACACTGGGGGACTGAAAAGTGGATATACTACACTGGGGGTTTGACTGATGTGTTCACTACACTGGGTGACTGATAAGTGAACATACTACGCTTTTTGATTGAAAAGTGGACTTATTACAGAGGGTGATTGATAAGTAAACATACTGCACTTTTTGATTGAAAAGTGGACATATTACACTAGGTGATGGATAAGCTAGGTGGTTATATTACACTGTTTGACAAGTGGATATACTTCAGTGGGTGATTGAAAAGTGAACACTGGGTGACTGACATGCAGACATACTTCACTGTTTTATTGACAAGTGGATTTTCTTCAATGGGTGATTGACAAGTGAACAAACTACAATAGTGATCGACAAGTGGACATACTACACTGGGCGTTTGACTACAGCAGCCAGTGTCTTAATTAGAATCTATATTTTCCAGTGACAACTGTGCCAAGGTGCTATGTACATTACTTATAAGATAACTGGCAGTCTCAGCAATAACACTGAGGATGCCTCATCACAGCATGGGTGAATCGTCTGGTTATTTGTAAATAGTGTAGATAGCAACTTGACGCAGTTGTCACTGGAAAATATAGTCTCTAGTTATAACATTGTAAAACGTTACTTTTTCACATAACTATAAAAAAAAACCATCCGATTTTATTGTTATTTTTGAAATGTTGTTATTGATTGCTAACTAAAAATAAGGCTTAAATTAATGTAATGGATTAGCTAAATGTATTTTACCTCGTTAGAAATATGGATATATCTAATATTTCGAGCGTGAATGTACAAGTTTCAAATCACTTAGCTAAATGTATTTTACCTCTTTAGGAATATGGACATATCTAATATTTCGAGCTTGAATGTAGAAGTTTTCAAATTGCTGGTTCTCTTCTTTCCAATTTGTAAAAACTGCATTAGTCATCGTGATATTCATATGCCTAAAATTTATAAAAACTAATTAATATGAAACTTTAATTAATAATAATTAATGAATTTGATAGTACAGTGAGACCCATCCCCCCCCCCCCAAAGCTGGAAAGCGTGCCAACTGGGGGATGGCTCAAAACAAGTCGAGCGATGGGATCACGGGTGGCAGTTGGAGGGTCAAAATAACACTCGGCAGCTGAGCAAAACTAGTTTATTACCAAAAAACCATCATTTAATAAATCAAAACGGCAGAAGGCCACAATATAAAATAGGCAGAAGGCCACAATATAAAATTTGCACTTAAATAAATAACAAAACACACAAAAGCTACAAGAACAACAAACTCAACAAATACCAAAATTAACAAATTAACAACTACATGGCCTATCTGCAGTTTAGCCTGAGACACCCCAAAACGTAAGCCAAAATTTAATTAACAATTTAAAAGTGAAAAAAAAAATTTATAACATTTTTGATAACCCCAAACGTAAGCAAATTTTAAGCCCCAAATAAAAGTGAAAATTTAGACTTCTGGCAAACAACAATTAAACCGGCAATTTAGCCCAAATCCCATAATTCCACCGGGCCAGGGAGTAAGCCGGAATCCCTGGGCAGCTCGAATTAGAAATTAAGCGAAGAAC
>JAQJVL010002665.1:0-87248 GCA_035578905.1 Stictocephala bisonia | reverse complement strand
GGGGACACCATTAATATATCTAATCGTTAGATCGACTTCTCCAGAGGCCCGACGAGTTTTCAACTCTTCTCTTAAACTTTCAAGCAGTTTTCTCTCACGAGGAGTTCTGTCTCTTGATGCTGTAACATTAGCAATAGCAGGTTTTAGGTCCTTGACAGCAGTTATGTCAAACTTATTAAAAAATGAAAAGGCGTCTTTGCGGTCCTGGAAAACAATCTTCAGAGGCCTAGGCATATCACCAGCGTTTTTGCCAATACGATAACATTTAAACTTTCCCGCGGGGTTCTCTTGAAATACGGCATCAATCATAGTTGAGACAAGATCGCTATCAAATTTTATCCTTGATTCAGTAGATTTGTTACTACTCTCAGCAGCCCCGTATATTATGACATTGTGTGATCGCTTGTCACGGTCGATCATCTCCTCAAGCACCACTTCAAGATTACAAGACTGATCGTTCTCGTTTGCAGTTGAAGAGAACTTTTTTTCAAGTGCTTCAATTCTATTCTCGACATCCGTAATGCGTGGCTCAAAAGCAGTCAATGTCTCGTTAACTTCCTTTAGTTGATTTTTTATGTCCGAGACATCTGATGGCACAGTAGTCAGATTTGACATCATAGCTAGCATCTGTGACATTTTGTTAGAAAGATCATCAAAACGATTTAGGAGAGGGTGTTGACCTGGGAGGATACAATCCACTCTGTTACAAAACCATTTTTTTATTTTTCTGGAGCTAAGTTCTGAATAATCAGCATTCGATATGCCTATACAAGATGGATGAAACCACCTAGTGCACACACTTTCACATTGAATTCCTTTGTCGGAGCTAAGAACTTTGTGCATACAAATAATACATGTAAGTGAGTCAGGTATAAGATCCATTTTGTATTCAGTGACAAATGGTGATAGTTGGACAGTGTCGGCAATTCAGTATTATGTGAAGAGAGCTGTAGCCTAAATTTAGATAGTTAGGTTCATTCAAACATAACCTCACTTACAGGATTGGTATAATAATGAGTTATAGTTTTTAACTAGTGAGAAAACTTCACGGATCACTATATAGTTCACTAGGATTGAATTGAACAATTATTAAAATCACAAATTTATACAAAATATCACAAAATAACAATAATAATTATTTACTATAAAAAAAGAGAGAACAAAAAATATATACTTTCACAAAATAGAGAACAGCTGATATTGATATGATATATCATAACTAACAATTGTTATGATCATTTTAAATAGAAATTTACTTCCGATCACAAAATTTCTTTATTAATAATGTATTGTCATTTATAGAATACTGGGGGACATTCCAGAACGCTTCGCGTGCCTAACCCGTCACTCACTACGCTCGCGTCATATTTAATATTGTTTTTGTTGATCAGCTGTTTTATCTACCTCTTGTTGAACTACTGCCCATGTTATGGTGGGAGAAAATGTTACTGTATTTTTAAATAATTTTTCTACCATTTATGAATGTAAATAAAAAAAAACCCTTTCTTAGTGCTGTCTATGATGTAAAATGTCCATTTTATATAATATAGTTAGGAAGAGTGAAACTAGCATTAGTTCTCTTGTAAAACCTAACATAGGCAATCAATTACTAAGAAAGCCATACGTGAGTGTTGTGCCAAGGACCCCGAAGTGCCGGGCATAGCAGTATTTACGGACCGACTCTCGCTGGCATACCGGCGGAGAGACGGTGATAGACGCGATGCAAGGTCAAATATGTTAATGATCATCGAATTCCTGTAACAGGTTCAAGAGTTGGCCCGGAAAACGTGTTTGTAGTCAAGGCCTTTTTGCTAG
The DNA here is from genome assembly GCA_035578905.1 of Stictocephala bisonia. NCBI lineage: Eukaryota > Metazoa > Arthropoda > Insecta > Hemiptera > Membracidae > Stictocephala > Stictocephala bisonia. Next base: position 85,433 of record JAQJVL010002665.1, on the reverse strand, counting down.
CCTAGTGGTTAGCACTTCTACTTCACATGCAGTGGATCACGGGTTCAAATCCCGTAAGGTCCACTTAAATTTGCCATGAGGGTTGGATCGTTGCTCACAACAACGTATGAGTACAATGTTAAAAATGCCACTATAGTAGACAGTAAAACAAAAAATAATAATAAAAATGCTAGTTATATGTTAAATAAGAAGAGAGAAAAGGGCTTGTGAACTATTTATGAACTATCATGCTTTCTCCAGTGATAGTCAATAACATTGTACGTGTATGGGTGGGTGGGTGGGTCAATGTCACTGTACATGTATGGGTGGGTGGGTGGGTAAATGCCACTGTACTGTTAATGTAAGTGTACTACTGTTACTCAATTTTTATGCATGGGTTGTACTTGAATACTGGATTTTTCAATGTGTGTGTGTGTGTGAGAGAGAGAGAGAGAGAGAGAGAGAGAGAGAGAGAGAGAGAGAGAGAGAGGAGAGAGAGAGAGAGAGAGAGAGAGAGAGAGAGAGAGAAAGAGAGAGAGAGAGAGAGAGAGAGAGAGAGAGAGAGAGAGAGAGAGAGAGAGAGAGAGAGAGAGAGAGAGAGAGAGAGAGAGAGAGAGAGAGAGAGAGAGAGAGAGAGAGAGAGAGAGAGAGAGAGAGAGAGAGAGAGAGAGTTGTAATAAAACTAACTGTTGTAAGGAATTGTTAATATCCTTATATCCTTAAGGTCCTTATGAATTATCGTGCACCCTCCTTTAGAAGGCATTTATGAATTCTCATTCATCTTCAAGTAATTTGGTCTTATGAATTATCATGCACTATCCAGTAGCAGTAGTAGTAGGGCCTTTATTAATTATCTTGCATTCCCCAGAGGGGATGCATAATCTTGCATTATCGATCTTCATAAATGATCGATTCTTGATTAATCAACCTGGCATTTTTGCCTTAAAACTACATACTAAAATGTAATCCTTTGAAAGAATAAATATATTAAAATTGATTGTTGTTTATTCATTAAAACAGTTACTACAAGTTTTCGGTAATCGCTTGATCTGTACCACTGTACGTGTATGGGGTGGGCGGGTGGGGTCAATACCACTGTACGTGTATGGGTGGGCATGTGGGTCTATACTACTGTACGTGTATGGGTGGGCGGTTGGGTTAAATGCTAATGCTAGATTTGCTGCACAGGACACTCTCCAACGTTGGAATTTATATACTGTATTACTGTATTAGTAATACAGTACTACTGTAATACTATATTACTGAATATGGCATACATTGTTTTAGTTCATTAGTGGAGTAATTAACACAAAACAGTACGTTGAATTCAAGTTTAATCCAGTAACAAATGCTGGAACAAATAACAAAATCCAGTAACTGATGCCACAACATCTTGAGATGTTATATTCATAAATAGGGCACGATCAGTTGCGATTTTTACGTATACGAATTACCACGTGTAATCGCAACGTCAGCTTTAGTTATCCAATCGAACTTTGAACTGCAAATCTTATCTCGTGTGAATTTCCACTTATAAATTTAAACGAATTCATTGTTATCTTTTAGCAACAATTACGGGGATATAAACGGGTTAGTATTTAACAATTTTAAATTTGTTTAAGATACATTTTTGCACATACATATATGCCATTTATCATGTCAGATAATCATCCATTTAATTTGTTAGCTGCTTTCAACAGAAGCGACAGTATTGGTATATGTTTCATAATTGTTACAGTCTCTATAAAATGTTAAGTAATGATCATTAGCTGTATAGGCCCGCAGAGAAGAAAGAAACAGAGCATCCAATATTGCGCTGAATGTGTGTCGAGTAGTTATTACTCCAATTTGCCATGCGATGCCACGGCCAGTACCTTGTCAGTCCCTACCTTTATCCCCCCATATGTCGGCACTGGTGCCGCAGTGCTGTAACCCAGCTAATTGGGGACACAGTGTTTGGGAGATTGTAGGCGATAGGTTGGATGCTCGGCCCCTTAATACCGACATGGCGTCCGCTCAATGGTTGCTATCGGCGTGCACACTACTAGAGAAGTCTGGGGTGTCCATGTTGGGTGGTAATCATTGTACGGATGTTGTGTGGGGGAGATAACTGAGTATGGGGCTTGTCAATTAGCTGAAAATTAGACAAGCACTACGTGGTTCGGATTCCACGTAAAGATGTAGGTACCTTAGTTGCCCTAGCTGTTGGGCTATTAATAAATTGCTCTTTCTGAGGAACAGTTGAACTCAGTAGCCAGACTGCACTCATCCACACTCAACCTACACTCATAATCAATCATATTCACCTTAAAATACCAACAACGTGTCGGCGTCTCTTATGTAAGAATATCATGAAGGAAAAACATTGTAATTATTACTTACTACAGATGTCTACAAATGTACATTAGTTGTAATCTATTTATAAATACCACTAACGTGTGACTATAAAAAGCGACCTCTGTTTCTTTTTCCTCTGTTTCCTTTTTCTGGTGTGTTAGGGTTTATAGATAACCAGCTAGCAATTTATCGACCGTTCTGCTTTAAAGGAAGGGACTGGTAACTGATTATCTTCCTCGTGGTTTGGAGGGCAAGTGTCACAATTTTATGAAATTTGAATACAACTACAGGTTTGTAAAAGAAAAGAGGAAGACACTCGTTTCATTTGGTATATCTCTAATTACCAAGCTAGCGTTAGAAAGTCGACAGCCCTTTAGTAGACACACAATTTTTCCGTCAGGAAGCTAAAAAATGCGTTGTACGGTTTGTGTTTATTTTTATAATATGTTATAATGAACACCGTATGATTATTAAAGGTCCATTCTAGGGGACCATGAGTTGATTTTATTAGTTTTTGATCTATTTTAAGTCGTCAAGAATGCTATTTAAATGTAAAAAAATTATAACTATTTTAAATCGTTTAATAAATGTAGCTTATTTCCCACTAGAATAGTTCCAATCATTATCATGGCCAAAAACCTTCAAATATAAACCCACGTTTTAGCGTTCATCGGGAATAGCAAAAGCTCCATTAGTGTCCAAACATATAATATCACCAATATCATTTTTTCTATTTATTGTAAAATTAAGCATCTAGATTGTACTGTAGTTCCAATTTTCTTGTCTAGTATACGTAATCGGATTTATATTGTTTTTGTTTGATTTTCCTTTGTAAGATACCTCTACATATTAAAACCACTCTGTAATATATTATTCTGGTGTTGTTTTTTACCAATAACAATACAGTTGAAAGATAGCGGTTTTTGTAAGTATTGGAATGCACGATGAGTAATCAATCATGCAGTGTCTCGCACCGAACCTTGCATCGTCGCCTCGCGAAATAACTGTTATATTCAACCTGTGTGCTACATCGTGTCTAATAATATTCCGTTAGAATGTGAATAACGGTATAGCTGAGATTCACAAAGTTCCTCTTTGTTTAACACGGCGGCTCAATGTAATACATGGGCTGAACTCTTCCTTTACAGTGTGAATTCACAAGCATCCTTGCTAAAAGCCACTTTAGGATCTACCAAAGAGAAGTAAGAAACAGAGGTCGCACACAATAGTGCGCTGAACGTGTGCCGAGTACAGTAGAATCACTTTAACAAAAATCGCCTCGCGCAGGTTGCGTGGCGGGAGTAGTGTCTGGGGTGGGGAGTGAGGAGCACAGCGGACAATAACAAAGCGCTACTAGCCTGGCTGCGTATTTCCGGCTGTCAATGGTGGTGCAGTGACACGGAGCAATAAGAGCGGTGAAAGTCCACATTCAAATCCCTTCCGCTGCAAATTAGCCCTTCAACGAAATGATTGGACTGCCCCAACATAATCGCATATGGTATATATTTCCATATGTACCATCAAGATTTTATTATGTACAATCAAAACTGTCTAAACCCGTTATTGTACTTTTCTTAGGCTACGGCCACACGTGCGTTTTTTCACGCAGGTTTGTAGCTTGTATTCCCGCTGCTTGAAATCCCGCCACTAAGCCCGGCCACACGCCACGCGTGGAAAACCGGCTCATTCAGATACTTGCTTTAGTGAACGTAGCAGCAAACATGAATCCATATAAACTAAGTTTTAAAAAAAATGCAGTGAATGCTTTGTGTGCGTTGTTGGTTGTTCGCCGTCGTCGATATCGTCGTCGCAAAAGGAAATATTGGACTCATCCAATTGTAAGTGACAGGTTAACGAAGGGGAAATTTGTGCTTTTACATAGTACTCTCAAGAAGTATCCAGACAAGTTTTTTGAATATTATAGAATGTCGATATCTTCTTTTGAGAAACTGCTATCCATGGTAAAAGTTAAGATTTTAAAACAAGACACTGAGATGAGGGATAGTATTACTCCAGAAGAGAAACTCGCTGTTACTTTAAGGTAAGCTGTATTAATTAAAATTAAACAGTACAAAATAACATAACTATGCTTAAGAATTTATGATGGTCGTTCATTTGATAATTTACAAATTAAAAAATGACAGTACAGATTCCTCATCCACATCTGAAATCGGAGTTGATAATTGTGTTCGGGATGAACTCTGATTAGATGAGTCTTGGTTGTAAACAGGTGGATTACAAAAGGAGCGAGGTTGGTTGTACGACTGCAGAAGCTGTATAAACTTGATTTGGAAGTCCATCTTGTCAGACTGAGACAACTTTTGTATAACAGGTAATTGAGACAGTAGGAACATTTCATCCGGGTCTTGGACGTTTGCCCTGGTAGCCTCTACATTTGATTTTAAAATGTTTATGATATCACGTTCAAAAGGATCGTGGTTTCGTTTTTTTGGCATGCGGGAACTTTTCTGCAGAGTAGCAGGCTCTGTTTCACTGGTAGTCTCATGTCCGGATTCCAGTGATCCACCTGAAGGAGCTTGAAGTTCATCATTCATGTTTCCTGAAGTCCTGCGAGACCAAAAGTTTGTATTGACATCAACAAAATTCAAACTAAAAAGTTTGTAAACAGGTTTGAGAAATTTTTAAACTTAACTGTAAGATATAGCGAACTCTTTGTATATTTAAGTTAATAACAATTTATATGTTTAAACCCTTCAAAATGGTTGTTTTCAAATGATCTGTTTCAATTGACTTATTTTCAATTAAAATTACGTCAAACCACACTGACCGGTTAAAGTTTATGACCAATTCTAATATTTATGATATATTTGACCCAGCATTTTACATACAAATTAACTAAACTAAGTTAATCCCATTGTACATACTACAATTTAGAACAACCACCATCACAAATCAATTAGTTAGTATAAATGAATTACTGTTACCCTTGTAATTTACGGCAGTTATTATTGTAACACCCAATATAAAATTATAAATTTTCTTGAAGAGAAAATCCTAAATAACTTACTCTCTTCGTTCACACACTGATTGGAGAAAGCTCATTTGTTTGTGATAGACATATGGTTTTTTCTTTTTAGTCGCATCTCCACTTTTGCCTCCCTCACTTCTAAGATACTTGAGATAGCTATCCTTCATGCTCTTCCAACGTTTCTGCACTTCTTTTCCTGAAACATTTATAGCTCAATATAACACAAATAACTAGTCAGCATTAGAGCGGAAAATAGTAACAGTAACAATTATAGTTATATTACATTTTTTTCAGATATCTGGGCACTGGGAACTCCATTCGCTCTCTACACTTTGAGTTTCTACTTGGGCGCTCAACAATTTCCTCAATTATTCGTGAAACGTGTTCAGCTATTTGGGAGACACTGAAAGAAGAGTATATAAACCAGCCTACTAAAGAAGAGTGGAAGAGCATAAGTGAACAATTTGAAAAAAGAGCGAACTTTCCACATTGTATTGGTGCCGTTGATGGAAAACACATTCGTGTTGTGAAGCCATGGGGTACAGGTAGTGAATTTTACAATTACAAAAAGTTTTTTTCAATTGTATTAATGGCTGTTGTTGATACTAATTAATTACTGTTTTAGATACATTGATGTCGGGTCATTTGGTAATGAGGGCGATTCTAATATATTTAAAGCTACTAATTTAGGAAAGAAAGTATACAACAAAACTCTGGAATTACCTTCACCAACATGTATACCAAACGATCCATCCAAAATACCTATGCCATATGTGTTTGTGGCTGATGAAGCTTTTGCAATGAGCGAAAATGTAATGAGACCATACCCTGCTAAGAATATGACTTGGAGAGAACGAATATTCAACTATAGGTTATCAAGAGCTAGGCGTTATGTTGAATGTGGGTTCGGTATATTAGCCAATAAATGGCGTATATTTCATCGGCCTCTTGATGTTAGTATTGATATGGCAGACATTATTGTACAATCATGTTGCGTGCTTCATAACTTCGTCAGGCAACATGATGGTTACAACTTTGAAGACACTCTTACATGCCCACTAGAGAGTATCCCATCTATTGGAACGAGAGGAAATAATGTTGGAATACAAACTAGAGATCACTACAGGTATTACTTTTGTTCAAAAGAAGGTTCTGTGCCTTGGCAAAATCGTTACTGCTAAATTTCAGGTAAATACATGGACACAATTGTATATTGCTAAGATTTAACCAATTCTTCACTATTTTTAATGTAAAATAAAGTAAGATAACTCACCGAAATTTTGTTTGCTTTCTGTATCCATATCTTCCCACTCCTCTCCGACTACGTTCTTTGTTATAGACATCCAGGCACTCCTCCTTAGTTCCCGATTTTTAAAATCTTCATTTTTAGGGTCATATACAAAGGGGTTTTGTTCCACTTCCAAAATAATTCGTTCACTATCTAGGTGCTCCATATTGAAATAACCCTCAACTAAAACAACAACACAAACAGGTATCTCGTGGGTAAGTACAACGAAAATATTTAACAGTGAACGGTGTGTATAGCAAGAGCTTGAACCACTGTGAACGCTGCGTTATTTCCCGCTCGTGTGGCCAGGGGATGTGCGTGAAAACAAGCAACAGAAATAGACCAGCGCCTATTCACTGGCGGGCGACCTTGAAGACGCGCCCGCTACAAACCCTAGCAGCGGGAAAACACGCTGTGTGTGGCCTACCCCGTAACATTTAATGCTGCTCATTATTTTCGCGTGTTTTCACGCTACAAACCTGCGTGAAAAAACGCACGTGTGGCCGTAGCCTTAGGTCTGTTTTTCCTTGGCGTTACGAACTTCTTTTCTTGTCCGGGTGACTGGGCAGCTTCCTTGACGATTTTATATGCAGAACTATGGGATATTCCACATGCTTCTGCCACTTCTGAGAGCAACTTCTTCTCCGATAAATCTTCATTTTTCTTCTTTAAATAACTATAAACATTGTAAATAATACTTCGTGTATGACTATGAATAACAGGTCTTTTTTATTTGATTTACTAGCACTACTACCCGGCTGCACATTCATTATGCTCCAGAAACTATATACACTATGCACTAAACGATTACGACACTAAACACTTATTTACAAAACTAAAAAATTAAAACTAAAATAAATTTCGGGACACTAAGAGTTAAAGCTAATGTTTTTAGAACCGCACGTAGTGCTCTGTCAGCTAGTGAACTTTACGAGAAACTGCAGGAGATGACTGAGCTGTCACGTGCCAGCGCATGCGCACTGGTCACGTCGTCCACTGCGCACACATCGGAACGATTTTTCACAAGATGATTTACCTTCTCCAGTTTTTCACGCGATAGCAGGGCCAGTACTTTGTCAGTCCCTCCCTTACCCCCCCCCCCATTACTTTCATAGACTATCATATCGGTCGCTAGCGTAGTTGGTACAATCCCAACTTCATGTGCTAAAGGTTTTCAGTTCGATCCCAAACAGAGTCAATACATTTTGAGAAGGATCAACTGATAATCACCGGCTGTTCATTTGTCATTGGGCTATTAATTAATGACACTTTCTAAGGAATAGTCGGCCTTAGTTTGTAACAATGACTACATTCGCTCATCTACACTCATCACACTCATTCGAAATCCATATTCGCCCATATCTTGACGATCGGCGTCTTATGAATAAATAAATATCATACCATCACTATAATATTTTACAGTAATCTATTTATAACTGCCACATGAAGATTTCGCTTCGGCCAGTTTTTTTTTCTGTTTCGATTTTTCTCTATGGTTCTACTTGAACTATGATTGCACAATAACGCCAAATTGGGCTGTATTCTGCAACAAAAGTTATTGAAGGTTATTTTATTTTGATGATTTAGCTCATCAGGACACTTGACAAGGTTTTACGCTGAATTATATTTAGCTATGTACAAGTTTTTAATTTTAGGTGAGTTTACGATTTTTGTAGCACTAGTTATTGGTCACAACTCGGCAAAACTCGGCACTTTTAGAGTGACGCTAATGTATATATATATATCAAACGATAATATGAGAAGACACAACAAAATCTTGTACGTGCATTGTGAAAATAATTGTATTACCCAATGGATACACTAGGTCTTTTTATTTGTTATGTTGGCTAAAGTGGTGTGATTGTTAGTGTAGACACAGTCTGGGGTGGTTTGCAGCTGAGCGTTAGTACAAATGTATCCGTAGTTCGCGCAATCGTTTTAGGATTAAAACAGTATTCATTTTCAGCCATACGAACAAGAGAATTAACAATAATATAAGTATATAAAAATAATGTGTATAAATAAAGGCAATTGTAAAAATAAAAATATATATTTTATGTTATGTATAAAAACGTATCATTCAAAAAAACTGTATCATTTATTTAAAAATCCAATAAATTTTCATATTAATTTACGATTTTTATGAAAATATAAATGAACAATCAAAATTTTTAAAAGTGGATCTACAAGTTCATTCAACTATGAGAAAATTATAATGTTCCGACAAATCGTTCTCACGTGATCTCATAGTGTATGGATCCAATATGGCGACTAACTTTGTTTCGCTCCACGAAAAACGCAAAAATCACGTGATTCTATTTCAACGATTCGGTTCGTAATAATGATCGTACCGTAAATGTCGTCGAACAGGCAAAGAACTGGTACAGTGGACCATAACTTGAGTGAAATGTGTGAAACTTAAAATTTAATTCTTGACAATTTTAAATAAAAAACTCATAACATCAACTTTTAATCACCTCGATTTGACATTGTACAGTAGTCATTTTAACTATAACACGATCCGAAAAGTTGAAATATAACAGCGTCTTTTAGCCCGATGATGGTAAAATTGCATATCTAATATAGGTCTGTTGATTTCGCAGTGGTGACTTGGCGATTTCGGCCGATCTGCTGCGGACGTAAACATCACCTCCCCTGTGAAGAACCAGTCATAAAAAAAAAAAAAAAAAAAAAAAAACATTGTCACAGAGTGGTGGTATACACAATTTTAATGAAGGTGTCTTGGTGCGTTGCACTGAGCTCTGTGACAACAGATCAATTTTACCTTTTATTTTCTTTCTTTTTCGGGGGAGGGAGTGGGGGTACTAATAATGTAAATCAAATTTAATAATGTAGTTACTTTCTTTAATGTATTGTATTTAGCCTCGGAACTTTTGGTCTGGGATTAGACAAACATTGGTAAAATACCTGTCAAACAGATGCAATGTTCTTAATTTTGATTTCTAAAAACCTTAAGATGGAGTTTTATCTCCAAAACATATAGTTAAAAACTAATCAACATTGGATCTGTTTGACTGTTATTTTACCAATTTCTATCTGATACTTTCTAAATAAGCATTAGCTGGCATGATTGATTTATATAGTCCTTAAAAACTAATTTGGTGCTAAAAAAGATTCCACCATCTGATTTTTCGTGTTCCGTGAGATTTTGGAGCACGTCAACTCTGCAGACTACATACTGGGGGTTACTATAATATGATACTCTATGGCAAACACCACACTACTACCATTGTATGCACGGCATCATGTGACCGGAAGTGGGTTATTGTTACGCCCGTCCCGCCCTTAACGCTCCAGCAACCAGCTCTCTTTTTCCGGTTTGCAATGTCACTGTCACAGATGCTACTGCACCTCATCTGAATGCCGTTAACTTGTCTTAAATGTTTAAATTGTCATAATGTTTAACTTGTCTTAAATGTTTAGCTTGTCTTAAATGTTTAACTTGTCTTAAACGTTTAACTTGAAATTACGGTTAAGCTTGATTTTACGTCAAACGGGTATTAAATTTATGTCAGGCCGTACCGGTGCAACATAGATCGAGAAGACTTTAAACTAAACCGGTTGGTTCTAGCACAGAGAATAAAAACCAGACGTTGCTTTTTTATAGCCGCAACTAACACCTCATTGTCAGTTATGAATTTATTATTAGTTTTTTTATTAGCATAATACGTGTTGGTACATATACAGTACAAGTAAACGTCACACAACACAAATTTATTACAATATAAGCACAAAATGCACAAATATTATGGTAGTTATTTGTGCATTTTGTGCTTATATTGTAATAAATTTGTGTTGTGTGACGTTTACTTGTACTGAATTTATTATAACTTACGTACGTTTTCATAAATCTGTAGGGACTGACAAGGTGGTGGCCCTGCCGCCATCCGCATGTAACCTGGAAAAATAACTACTTGACACACATTTAGCGCGCTATTGAATGCGATATCTGTTTCTTTCTGCTTTGTGGTTCTAAATAATTTGACATTCGTCAGGTTTGCCAAACTACAACAGGGTTTCCAACCTAGAAGGTGAGAATGAGCAAGAAAATAAGAGCAAAGTGAATCAAACTATAAATGTAAACCATATTTAGTTATTAAGCGAATTTTTCTATTACTACACGTATATACCGAGTGTCCCACGAAGGGGTTTAAACGTTTGATTTTATATTACGTGCCCATTCATGCACGTAACTTTTTTAAACTTTACACAGTTTACAAAGTAGGTTCTAAAAATATTCTGGAAAAATTTCAGCTCACTAACCTTAGTAGAAACAAAATGGCGGCATATTGAAAAACGATACTTTAAAAACATTAAAAAAGGTGTTTTTGGTTTTATAAAATATTTTTATTGTTACATTCTGGGGCAATATGACTTTTAAATAAAAAATTCATTATGTTAGTTGCGGTTCTAACGCTCATTGTTGAAGAACAGCTGTTTCATTGTAAAATTTAGCTTAAGCCATAAAAACATAACCCAACTTTCTTCGGTAGTGTTTTACTGAAAGTGGAGTCGAGAAATGGCTTTTAACGTTGAACAAAAAGTTAAGTGTTGTGCGTGGGCTATTGCTTTTGGCAACGTCTCTGAGGCAATTAGACAATTTCAGGTTGCCTACCCAGGAATTGAACCACCTAGTAATCCAACAATAACCAAGTGGAAAAATCTTTTGTTAGAAACTGGTAGTGTTGTCAAAAAGTACTCTAGGCGATCTAATGAGGAAATAGAAGAACTGGTGTGCGCATCAATGCTCCGCTCTCCAGGTAAACCGAAATCACTAAGGAAGGTTGAACTTGAAACTGGTGTTCCAAAGTCTTCTGTACATAGAATTATTAAGAAAAACAAAATTAAATTTTTCAAAAGTCACCTAGTTCATCAACTTCTTGAAGATGATCCGGACAGAAGAGTGGAATTTTGTTCTCGTATCATTGAATTCCATGAGTCAGATCCTAATTGGCATACTCAAATCATTTTCTCAGACGAGTCCACTTTCTACCGCAATGGTGTTGTAAATAGGCATAATTGTAATTATTATAATACCGTCAATCCCCACATTCTTGAGGAGACTCCAATTAAATCAAAAGGAATTACTGTTTGGGCGAGTGTCAGTTGTAACGGCGTGTTATCTTACGACATTTCAGACAATACAATGACTGGGATTAGGTATGCACGAGTTTTAAATGAACAGGTCTTGCCCCATTTGACGGTACCAGAAATGAATCAAGCAATCTTTCAACAAGATGGTGCTCCACCTCATTTCGCAAATCCTGTCAAGCAATTACTAAATGGCAACCTTCATGGCCGTTGGATTGGTCGTGGAAGTGATTTTTTAGATTGGCCACCCCGATCACCTGATTTAACTGTTTGTGACTTCTTTTTATGGGGTTACTTGAAGGAACAAGTTTATACCCATAGCTTCAATAATGATGAGGAACTAAAACGATCAATAGAAGAGGAACTTCTCCGGATACCGCGGAGTTACTTTGTAAGAGCTTACGAATCATTTGTTACGCGCTGTTATCAGTGTGTTGCTGTGGATGGGTTACAGTTTGAATAATTTTGGACTTTAAGGTTTTCCATTAGGCTATGTTCTAGTTTTTATTTAAAAGTCATATTGCCCCAGAATGTAATAATAAAAATATTTTATAAAACCAAAAACACCTTTTTTAATGTTTTTAAAGAATCGTTTTTCAATATGCCGCCATTTTGTTTCTACTAAGGTTAGTGAGCTGAAATTTTTCCAGAATATTTTTAGAACCTACTCTATAAACTGTGTAAAGTTTAAAAAAGTTCGGTGCATGAATGGGCACGTAATATAAAATCAAACGTTTAAACCCCTTCGTGGGACACCTTGTACATATAGGACCTCGTCTTCGTACGTAACTTGTCTACTTAATCCATAAAAGTGGGGGAGAAGTCTGTGATATGTTTATTCGAAACGGTTTATAACTTCTGATAAGTTAAATTACCGTAATTCATTTCAGAAAAGAAGAATCTTTTGAGTGATCGCCAAGACATTGTAACAGTTTAATAGACAAACTACGGCAACTCCATGACGTTATTCGTTGCTAGAACATAAGACGTGATAACGTGTTATCACCAGGTCAAAGACAAGGCGGCTGAGTGTGAGTGTTATCATAGAGAGCGATTGGCAGCCTGATCGCTCTCTTTGTTTGTTAACAATGGCCAAAGTCTGCCGGATTTTATTTTCTCTCGTGTTTCTTGTTTGAAATTATTGGAAGTGCAAACGTCTGTGGGAGTGGGAGAGGCAAAATGCCCCATGGGACCTGGAGTAACCAGTAGGGTAGGTCTATCATGGATACCTGATCAGACGGGGGGGGGGGGAGGAAGTTAGGAAGTGCCTAAGGAAGAAACTCTTTGTGAAAGTTTTGCCATTCCTATATGAGTCAATTTGGTCTGAGGATGATAAACGAAATGTTCAAAACCGATCACCAAAATACGAAATGTATGATATATTTATACCGTAGCAAAGTTATGAGACGTTTCATTCAATTGTAAAGAATGTTTCGAGCTTATCATAATTAACCCTAAACCAGCTAGCACAATTTTACAGCACGCATATTTGCATGGAACACCATAAACAATGGGTAAACACAGATGAGAATAACGAAAAGAAAAGAATTATGAAATTTATATACATCACATGATCTTGGATTGAGTACGAAAGAATTGCGAATGGTAGTAGATAGGTGCCCTTGAATTGCGAAGGGCCCTTGAACACAGAGCAGCATCCACGGAACTGAAACTCTCCGCATCACACCGCCAATGTATATAGTATATAAATATAATTATTCTAGGTTATGAGTAGTTTTAAGAATAATCTATCTATATTTCATATAAATATACGTAGCTTACGCAAGCACTTTGACGAGCTTTTAGTTTTTTTATCAACTCAAAGTGAGATTATTCACATTATTGTTTTGTCGGAGGTGTGGATTACCTCTTCCGAAATCAGTAAATTTTCAATAACTGGTTATGATTTATTAATACAAGATAGATTAAGTAATGCGTCCGGGGGACTTGTAATATACGTCAATAGCTGTTTTAAGTATGAATATAATAATTTTCTTTATACGGATGCAGAGGGAATTTTATTAAAATTACAACTTCAAGTAAATCAAATCAAACAAAATTTAAACATTTTAGGGTTTTACAGGAATTGTAATTGCAGATTTCAGCAGTTTCATGATGAGGTTGAACAAATTTTACTGAATTTATCGGGACCTAGTATATTGCTTGGGGATTTAAATTATTGTATTTTGGAAAAAGATAATACAGCTGAAACGTTTTTGTCAATGCTTTCTTCACTGGGCTTTGTTTCTTATGTTAACGAGCCAACTAGGGGAGAAAGATGTTTGGATCATGTTTTTATAAGAGACTGTAATAAGTTAGTTTTTGATTGTAAATTGGAACATTTGGATTTAACGGATCATTCAGGTATTTTAATTAATTGTAAATCTGTAAATATTAATCCATATAAATATGAGTGTATAAGAACGGTAGATTATAATTTGTTAAGTAGAAGATTAGCAGCCCAAGACTGGTCAACTGTTAAAAACTCTTCTAATGTTAATACGTGCCTTTCAAATTTTTATAATATTTATAATTCTGCATTGGAGCAATCTTATTATATAAAACATTCTAATAGAAAAATCAGAAAACGAAATCCTTGGATTTCAAATTATCTAATTAAAAAAATAAATGAAAAAAATTATCTTTTTAAAATATTTAGAATTAATAAGGAGGATGCGGAATTAGAAGGAAGATATAAACAACTTTCTAGAGAGTGCAATTTGCTTGTAAAAAAAGAAAAACTTAGTTATTATTCAAATAAAATTAAACAAAGTAATGGAAATTCTCGAGAATATTGGAAAATAGTCAAATCCATTACACGAAAAGAAGTTCAACATTCTAAAGACTTTATTGTTGAAGGTAAACAAGTTTCGGTAGAGGGTAATGAGGGGCTCGTTGCAAATGCTTTCAACAAACACTTCACAGAAATGCCGAGTCATTTGATCAGTCAGGCATTCGGTTCGGACATGTTTGAACGACCAGAGATGGAGACCTTTGACCATGAGTGTGCAATTTCCGAAGTATCAGCAGTTGAACTAGTAAACATTATCTGGTCAATGAACAACAAAAGATCTGTTGGTCTGGACGGCATATCTATTCTAACTATTAAACGTAATCTCCCTACACTTTTGCCGTCTCTACTTCACATTATTAACTTGTCTATTACAACCGCAACATATCCTGATCTTCTAAAAACATCTCTTGTTGTGCCAATTTATAAAGCTGAGGATCCAAAATTTATTAACCATTACAGACCAATCTCTTTACAAAACAGCATATCTAAGATTCTAGAAAACTGTATAAAGGTACAACTTGTAAATTTTTTTACTCATCATTGCCTATTTTCACCCCATCAATATGGCTTTATAAAAAATAAAAGCACAGATTTAGCACTAGAGAGACATATAACAGAAATTGTCAATAATGTCGATGAGCGGAAACCTACTTTGGCCGTTTATCTTGACTTTACTAAGGCGTTTGACCTCGTCGATCTGGACCTTTTAATATATAAATTAGAAAAATATGGAGTCCGAAACAACTCCTTAAGATGGTTCAAATCTTTTTTGTTCGGTAGAAATCAAATAGTGAGGATTAATGGGGTTTACAGTAAGACGTTACCTGTGAGGTTTGGAGTACCTCAGGGTGGAATTCTCGGACCAAACCTGTTTGTCATATTTTTGAATGATTTACTGTCTTTAAACCTAAACTCTAAAGTTTTTGCTTTTGCAGATGACAGTAGTTTAGTATGTTCTGCTAATAATTTTGAAATTTTAGAAAGCAAAATAAATAAAGATTTATTAAAAATTTCAAACTGGATTAATAAAAATAGACTTTTAATAAATACAAAGAAATCTAGCTCAATTATCTTTTCATACAAACCATCAACAGT
Organism: Stictocephala bisonia; assembly: GCA_035578905.1. Lineage (NCBI taxonomy): Eukaryota > Metazoa > Arthropoda > Insecta > Hemiptera > Membracidae > Stictocephala > Stictocephala bisonia. The sequence continues at coordinate 69,839 of JAQJVL010002665.1, read as the reverse complement.
GAGTAAATATAAAAACGAATTAAATATGAAATGCCACTCTCATGCTTGCATCTATGAGTGTACTTGTGTAAAAATAGATTTTAGTGAAAAAGTTAAATATTTAGGTATATTCATTGATTCTGATTTGAGGTGGCACTCTCATTTGGAATTTCTTGTAACAAAATTACGGAAAATCAACTATAGTCTCTACCATATGAGAGGTTTTTTGTACCCCCTTGATTTACGTACATTGTACTTATCTTGGTTTGAATCCACCCTGAGGTATGGAATTGTACACTGGGGAGGTACTTTCAAAGATATTTTAAAACCACTAATTATAGTACAGAAACATGCCATTCGTACAGTTTGTAGCGTGGGAAAGTTTCATCCCTCTGCTGAACTTTTTAACTTTCTTAATGTCATGAATTTCAACCGTATTTACACATATTCAATTTTAATGTTTGTCAAAAAATATAGTTCAATTTTTAATCATGTAAACGTTATTAAGTACACTAGGCATGTCAGTAATAAAATGTTGATTTTTCCTCTGTACAAAAAAGAAACTAGTAGAAACCAATGTTATTTTAAATGCACTTTAATGTTTAATAAATTTTTAAAAAATCTTAATATTAATGAAAAACTTTCTAATTACAAGACAAACTTAAAAAAATTACTTCAAACAATAGATTAGAAACCTTGTATATGCTTATTGAATCTTATAGTATTAATACATTGTTAGTATATTTATGGCATATGTTTAAATGTGTAATGTATATATTATGTTTCATGTTTTAGTTTAAAATAATTAACAGTGTTGTGTTTCCTTTATATTTTTGATGTAGAAATAGTGAAGTAAGACTGCTAGAAGACTAAGTTTAATTTTAAATGTATTCTTCAATTTCATTTTAGCCGAGCGTGCCTTGTGCACATGGCAAACTGTTTTATAAAAAACTTATTATGTGAATAAAGATTTTCTTATTCTTATTCTTATTCTTATAGGTGTTGTTAATTAATGTTCAACTGAAAAAGAAGATTCGGGTCCTAAATGTCTTGAATCTTGAGCACCTTGTATAAGAAATAATGTTAATGTGAAGAAACGTCTTGTCATACTTATATTATGAATCAGATTTTTGTGAGGGATAAACAAGAACTCCCACTAAAGAAGGTGCTATAGTGTTTTTGAAAGATGACCAAGAACAACATTATTTTTAAATTGATGTTTTTAGAACATCAGTATTTATTACGAAATGAAGACATCAGTCATAGATTCGTCATGTCCACTACTCCAGCCAGAATGGCACCACTTCACTTACTCTTACTGATTATTAATTACAATATTTGTGAAATTAGTAATTGTTTGTAAAATGTTCAGCAAAGTTTTGATATTGACAAAGACATTTTGTCTGATTAAATAATTTTTCTATATTGAACGCGTTTGACTGAAAATGGATTCGTTTAGGTGAAAATACATTAAAGTTTATTGGTCTATTGCAGATTCAGCAGAACCAAGATGAAGAGGGAATGGCCGAAGATGTCGTCCCAAGCTCGCAAAACTCTGGTAGAGTTGCAGCATAGATTCAACATCTTCAGCACTGTCTACAACTGTGCTGCCTTTATTTTCACCGTCTCGTGCCTGCCCCTTCTTCTCTTTTTGTATATAAGTATGTTTTATATATTTATACAATGATATTTATGACTATTTAGTTATGTACCTCTTGATTTCAATAACATTTTGAATGTTACAGAGATTTTCAAAAACACCCTTAATATCTATAACTAGGGGACATCTCTGCACACTTCGCGTTCCAACCCTGAAACTCACTGAGCTCGTTACACCTCGGCCTCGAGCTGTTAATTTTCACTACGAATAACATTAGGTTAACTGTGTAACTTAAAATCAAAATATTAAATTTATTTACAGTATCTCACTCACATTACTTATATCTCTACCTATTAACAGTAGACATATGGCATATTTTAAACATGTTAATTTCATTTTTATAAATAACTAAAATAACTGAATTAGATTACAATTAAAACCTTCAAGTCCAGTAGAGTGGAGACCTACCTATAATTGAATGTGAACAAAACCATGCTTACATCCTTCCCTGGTTTATAATTATGACATATCTAATCTCCTCACTACTACAAACACAATTTTTTACATTCAAACAGCTGTTAAAACTTTTTGGAAATCATTATTTACATCTTTACAGCTGTTCGGTTCGGTTCATTTAAATATCTCCCCATGTTATTCTTATGGCAAAAAAAAACTTACTTTGAGGGCTTCCCACACCCTTCAGGTTGAAAATATTCAAGAATTAAGACCTTATTGCATAACTACGAACAGAGGCAAACTTTTTGACTACTGATCCGTTTAAATTAGTAAAAAAATCAGGGCGGAGTTGTGTTGACAAAAACCGGCTTCACATATTATATATAAAGATTTACGAGTTTAACACAAAGAAATTTATTTAAAAGCTTAATGCTACATTTAAATTGAGGGCTATCGGCCATCTAAAATATTGCAAATTCAGAAGTTATCCATTCCCTCAAGCCTAGTGTGATTCCTTAATTCCTTATAAGTTCATTTGCACGAAATATAAGTGTTTAATATACACAATAAGTGTTTGTGAATATTGAAAAATAGAAAATTGTCATCCTTTCATCATATTTTTGAACAGCAAATATAATCTTCAAATTAAATAATTTGTCGTGCCGGGTCCTTTGGTTGGCTACTGAGCTATTAACAAAATAGAATTAGGAACTTTCATTAATAACAAAGACCACACTTGTTTATCTTCACTCATATTCATATTAAAGCTTAGTGATCAGTATTTTGTTGGAAAATAATAAAATAAAATGTATAAGTTTTCTTTTCATACACCAACCACCATATTTGTTTCAGTTTCATGAAAACGCTCTCATTGAAGGTTTGAACCTTCTTAAAATTACACTGAATTCACAGTGAGATCTGCAATGATCCACTCCAAAACCAGGAATTTATTAATCTTAAGTAAAGAAATAAAAATCAAAAAATAACTTCAAAATAAGAAATAAATGAAACGAACCATCAAGAACACTACTAATTTGATATGAAGTATACAGAATAAACTCAAACTGTATCAGCAATACTTAGTGTAAATTATTTATGATTTTTGTTTTAATCCAATATTGTTAACAATACTACAAACAATGGTATAAAATTGTTTATGATTGCTACACATTTAACGTGACCACAACAACTGATTAAGCTCAGAAATATGGAATAGTATTAGTTATCTAACCCCAAAACCACAAATTAGATTGAGAAAAATTAACTTAATATCGACCATGCATTCTACCACATTGGCTTCAGTGATGTTATATAATTGTTAAATAATTATTATACTCTACCATATTTGGGATCGAAAGGTGAGGGCTGAGAGCAGTGATGGATTTAGACCTTTTGTGTCCCCAGGCAAATTTTTTTACCCCCCTCCCCCATCAGTAACAAAAAATACTCAGATGTTCGTATCTTTAGCTAGTTTGGTAAATAATACTCGTATTATAGGCTAGTATTTCGTTAACTTTAATTTTGATTGAAATTTTTATAAAATTTATTTCATAAAATCTAGCAGGTGTGTGGGAAAATCGTGAGGACCCTTTACTTAGAGCATTAGTGCAATATTCGCGGTTCTCCTTTGGCAGCTGCCTAGTGGTAAATCCGTCACTGAGTGAGACAATTTCTTCATTACAAACACAAACTGACAAGTCGACTAAGGGTTGGTAGCAGCTGTTGGCAACTTGCAAGTAAACTTAGTTTATATCGAAAACCGAAAGTATACACCAAATCAAATCAAATTATCGTTTATTGTCGTAAAAATAATTAACAAATTATTGACAACGTCAAATTACAGCAATGGCCAAGTCAAGCACAACATACAATACATAAAGTTCACTTCCTAGATACCAACTTCTTAAGTGCAACAACAATTGGCAATGATAACATTAACACATCAAATTATTTTCCAAATAAATAGAGAACACAGCGAAAACCAATGAAGCTGTCTGTGAAAGTGAAAATTCAACTGAAAACTAGTTTCAGAATTGAGGATTTTCAACTCCAAAGAATTCATCCAAACTGTAAAAGGGTGTGTTTGTAAGCCAGTGATAGAATTTATTTTTAAAAGATTTAAAGGAATATATCGAAATTAAATGTTGTAATTTATTGTAAATTTGTACCGTAATGCTAAAACTATGTGGCTTTTCAGGGTCTTGCTTACTCTGTGAAATGCTATTGTGGTTTGTGTCTTATTTCTGGTGTTATAATTATGAATGTTTTGTTTAAAGTTTAGTAAATTTGGATTATCCAAAATGTAAATGGCTAGATCATAAATATACAGGTTGATTACAGTAGGAATTTGTAATTTTTTAAATAATGGTCTGCAGATATCACGAATTGCATTTTTTTGGAGGATGAGGATCTCCTGTATTCTGGTACAGTTCCCATATAGAGTTAGCCCATATCTAAAAACCGATTGGAAGTATGCAACGTATGCAGTTTTCACATAGACTATTGGGACAACAATTTTTAGACAATTTAATAAATAAATCACTTGTGATAGTCTAGTACTCAAATAATCAATGTGTGGAGTCCAAGATAATTGGCTATCAATGTGAATTCATAAAAACTTTGCTGATGAAACGGAGGTAGTTTTGTTATTACACTTATTTTCAGACATAACATTATTATTCATAGTAAAGATTAAATCACCCTACAGACTTGCAGAACTGTTACGCCATTATGCAAAAAATCATCTACCACATTTATCTAAGGTAGATGTATCCCTCCGCTAAAAATTTCAAAACATGGTTTTCTATTTAAACAATTTGATTTGTTGTATCATAAGAATCGAAGTGTCATTTGAAAGGTGAACCTATTCTGGTGGAGCATAAGTTTGTTTTTATACAAAATTAAATATAAAAATTTGGGCGAGCCGGTGGCCGAGTGGTCTAAGGCGTCAGGACTTTGAGCTTGGGTTAGAGATAGCGCTGGTTCGAATCCGGCCTAGACCGGAAGATTTATCAGTAATATTCACCTTATACTGTACTGATTCGCCCCCTTACTCTGTCTGATTAAATTCCTCGCACAGATCAATAGTCTATGAGGAATGGGCAGAGTAAGTTTAAGAAGGAGGTTGGCCTCTCCATTAAAAAAAAAAAAAATATTCTTATACTTTTTTTGTGGTTAATTATATGACAATTTAAATGTCATCCTTAACGATTTTAAGTAAAAAAAAACTCATATTATAAACTTACGGTCTGCTAGAGTAATAATAAACCCGAACCATGTAGTTGAAAGGGAAAAATATTTTTTGGTCCCACTGATGGTTAAATAGCATTGCTACTATGAGGCTGTTGACTTCCCAGCGGTGTTTGGCAGTTTGATGACCGGTTGCCTTAATAAAATTAGCCATGTATTGTATACTATTAAAATTGTCAAAATAAATTTTGTATTTTTCCGTTTTAACACATTTGCATAACTTATTAAAATAAAAATGTTGATTTTTAAAGCCAAAAATCTTTTAAAATAACATACTCAAGTGGAATACCACATTAAAGTTAATCTTGGGACAACCAGGAACATCCAAAATACATGGGCCACATTGCATTAAATTCCAAAATGGCTGAATATTTTGGGAAAATTACTTAACGTTATTTGAATGGGGTATCAAACCTAAGCAACAATAGACTGGGTGGATGATCAAGGCCCTCCAAGTTATGTAGTCGGCACACAAGGCATGTAGGGGTTTCACCTCATATTTCAATTAATAACGTTGCAAAGTCTCGATTTTCTCAAAACAGGATAGAAAATTTCTAACTATTTATAATTCTACTTTCAAAAAGTTTAATATTAAAGACAAGAACTGTCTGGGGAATAAAGGCTGTGGAGGCTTAGGAGTGTTGGAAATGGAGAATGTTGGGGATTATGGATTGTTGGATACTGGGGAATTTCGGAAGCCTGAGAATTGTTGAAGGCTGGGAAGAATGTTAGAGTTAGGGAGTGATGAGGACTGAGGTATTGGAGAGAGTTTGGGGGTTTTTCTGAGGTTGAGGAGTTTTGAGAATTGGGAAGGGTCGGATAAATATTTGAACTGGTAATTGTCGAAAGCTAAGGAGTTTTGGAGCTGAATAGTGTTTGGGTCAGAAGATTTTTGGGGATTGAGGAATGCTATGACAGGCTTTGATGAAGGCTGGGGGACTTTTGGAGCTGAGTACTGTTTGTGGGACTTGAAATGTTGGTTATGTGTGGGAGCTGCCTAGTCCCTATACTGTGGTCCTTGTTTCTACATTACAATCTTTATTCTTTAGTACCATGTCAGTTATTTCCTGAATGATTTGCCTTAAGTAACATATAATATGTTTCATAATTCTGCTACTGACTTACATGATGAAGGATATTATATTTTTTTATTTATTTTTACTATTAATCTCTACATACATGACAAATACAATCTTTGAGAGAAGACATGTCAGAAAAAACAGATATTTATAATACTACACCAACATATTGGGTAGTAATCTGGGTTCGGGTGTTGTGTAGGGGAGATAACTGAGTATAAGGTTTTTTAATTAGCTGAAAATCAGAACAACACTACATGGTTATGATTCCACATAAAACTCTATGCCCCTAAGTAGTCCGGGCAATTGGGCAAATAAGTGCCAATTCCTGAGGATAAGTCAATTAGTTAGTAACCAAACTACATGGGCCATACACACTCGCAATCATTCACATTTGTCTTAAAATCTGTCATATGCTTAGATTTAGCAGTTCAATCTAAATTTACCCTGATCGCATACTGCAGTATTGGTCCTTCCACCTGCCCTTGCATACAGTTATTTTTATGCTTGTAATAGTTGTTTACATTATTTATTCTAAAGGTATCAACTTGAGTCGGCTTTTCTGGCTGCGGTTGCTAGAACGCATCTATCCGGAGCTGGAGTTTATACAATCTACTTCTGTGCGTGCTACTGTTGACAACACCCGCAATCAAGGCCTCATCACAGTCGTTTTGCAAGTAAAAGGGACATGCAACATAGATTTGTTCATTGCTAAATTGCAGGTGAGTTAAAAAAATTTTATTTGTTTTGTTGGAGTATTTGATTGAGTAATAGACTGTGTATATTTTCCACAATTTCTTAACAAAAACCTACACATTATTTGACTTAATAAATTTCTTAATTTGCATATATTGTGTTGGTAAGTATTTCAAAGTGAAATTTTATCCAACTAAAGTTTTTTACAATCAAAGTACAACACATAACTTGAGTTGTATAGTGTCTCATATATCTGTAACTTACCTGTTTAACTAAAATAACTTAAAATTAGCTAATAAAAATTATGTCTTTTTTAAGGCAGGCAGAAGAAAATTTACTAAGGAGATCATACTTGCTAAAGGTTTATTGGTTAAAAGTAGTGAATTGGGGTTTTGAAAAGAATTTTGTTTCAACTCAAATCAATTCCAATACAGGACCTATCTCCCTTGTTTCTATGTAACATATCGCAGTTTTATTAGAGGTGATAAAAACAATATTTACAGCAATAATTATTTATTATTATAGTAGCAATTAATGAAGGTGATATAATGTGTACTTATTATTATACTGTTTCTTCATTATATTAAGAAATTTATTAATTCATCAAACAGGATAAGCTTTAAGTCAGTTGCCCCCAAAGTTGTTTTCGCAGTTTATAAAAATTTGCTTTTTGATATGCCATTAAATTAATATTTAACCACACTATTTATTTATTTATTCATAAGACGCCGATCGTCAAGATAATGAGCAAATATGGATTTCGAATGAGTGTGATAAGTGTAGATGAGCGAATGTAGTCATTGTTACAAACTAAGGCCGACTATTCCTTAGAAAGTGTCATTAATTAATAGCCCAATGACAAATGAACAGCCGGTGGTTATCAGCTGATCCTTCTCAAAATGTATTATGACTCTGGTTGGGATCGAACTGAGAACCTTTAGCACATGAAGCTGGGATTGAACCAACTACGCTACTGACCAATTAGACTTTTTCAATGTTAGGGATCACATAGGGTCTAAGATCTAGGAGTCATCTTCAACATTTTAAATGATAACCTGGTCATATGATTTGTAATTTAACATTGCCATTTCAAGCTAAATACTACAGCGCAATCAGAATTTAAAAAAGATGTGACTTTCTTTTGGTAACTAACTTTTAAAATTCTTATTTAATTGGTTATCACCAATGATCTTTCTTAAGTAACAACAACAAAACTTGCTACTTTTATAAAACAAAAATGTTGTTTTGTTTTAGCTATGACAAATTAGTTTTAATTAGGAATTTATAAATTATAAATAATGTGAGTAGAAATAATTTGTAAACTATATAAACATATAATAACATTTTCCTGGTATTTCCTGCTTGCTTAAGAAAATTTTATAGTCCATTCTGCCTATTCCAAATCAGAGTTTTGAGCTACAAAATGTCAATGTTTCATATTTGTTTGTTTACAATGACTTTATGACTAAATACTGATTAAAAACTGAAAATTATTAGTCAGTGGGTATTCAGAAATATTAACAATTGAAAACAGAAGTTCCCTGAGCAAATAATTGTTTTGTTTATAGTCAGATATGTTGAACCGCAAGAAAGGAGGACGCCTGGTCTTTCCTCACCTGCGTACACGGCTGACGAGCCTGTGGGGTTGGTACGCCTGGCAAAGGGGTTCAGAGGCTCAATTTAAAATCAGCAACCATATAACAATGACCAAGCCTGTCTACAACAGTGGTTTCCGAGACGATATAAGTTGCCAGGTATGAACTTGATAATATTTTCGTATGTTTTATGATTTGATTATGTATTATTTATGGTGGCTAATTACTTATATAATATTACAAATAACTAATCTATAGAAAACCAACAAATAGTGTTACATTTTTTTTAAATGTCAAAGTGTTAAAAGAGGATTAGAATTTAAATGGCTCGACTGTACAGAGAGCTGTAGGTTCAATTCCTAATGAGTCTTATAAATTTTCGAAATGGGTTTCAGACCTTTTAAGTTTGAGTTTTGTGTGTTAAAAATAACCCTGGTAACTGAGAGGAAAAAGTGAATGATGGTATATTATATTCAATGACTTGAAAGCTTCTAGATTGGGTATAATACCCTGAATGATCCTGTTTTCGTTTTAAAAATTATGTTTAATTTCTGAAACTCTTAGTTTAATTTTTTTATAATCTCACAGCTCTAAACATCTGTAAATCATATTCCAAGGATGTAAGTGAAGAGTTTAATTTACCCTACTCACTTTCTCTTCATTCGAACCTCAGCTGGGTTATAGCCTCGCAAACAATTAACCTTTATTTTCTTCTGTTATCCATCACCTCCAGGTTCTATCTTCTCTAGGTTCACCTTCACCTGGTCATTCCACAACAATCTTGATCTTCCTAAAGGTCATCTCCCTTCTGGCCTTCCTTTCCAAACTCGCTCACCAGTTTGTCATCTTCTCTTCTTTTGATATATCCCATCCACCTTAATCTCCTACTTTTCATAGCGGTAAATAAATCTGTTTTCTTTTATAGCTCTTTAAGTTCTTTGTCCTCCCTTACTTGCCAGCTCTGTTATAGAGAATCCTTCAGCTATTATACTTATAGTGATGAAATATTTAGAAATAATCTAGAAAGTGTGCTCAGAACTCAGGCACTTAATTCTCAGAATAACGATGTTTTAAGAAATGAAAGTTAGTGTTCTATGTTGATATTATTTTATTTATGTATTCACAGAAGTTTATCAGTGAGATGGTATTTAAGTATATCTGTCCTGATCATCCACCCTGGCACATGCTCGTCATTCCATCATCAGATAAGTTTTACGTAATGATACGGCTTCATCACCTGTACTTGAGTGAAGAACGGCTCGGGTTGGGTGAATTGCTTATGTTGGAGCCAGATTCAAGTATATGGTGAGTTAGCATTTGATTAAATATTGTTCGTAAATCTAACCTTTTGATGTGTTTAACTAAATTAATCTTTCTCAAACAACAGAGGTAAGGCACGAAAAAGTCTTAACATCCTTTTTTATGAATACAATCATATTTCTTTTTTTATACATATAATCTTAATATTAGGTACACTATCAAGTCGTTATTCAGGGGACGGTTAAGTGTGGACTGTTGTCATATACTGTTGAATCTTTTAATCAATATTCAACTTAATAAGAGCTACAACACTATAGGTGGCACTCTCATGGCAACTTCACTTCCTTGGCTCCCAGTGCTGTGCAATATATCTCCTCCAGAGATAAGACATCAGGTGGCACTACTTAAAGAATTCAATAAGATCTTGAATGCCCCGCACCTCCCCATTACACAAGATCTCTCACGTCTGAACAGTCATTTAAAATATCAAAACCCATCTGTGCGTACTGCTTTCCAGTTGAGTTAATCAAGATTCTCACCCAATAGTAGGTGAACAAGTTTTGATGGATGAAATATTGTTACACCCTGCCAGGTTAGGGCGTAGCGGGGGGGTTGTTCATACCAAGGGCAAACTCGCTTACCTTGTATTCCTGGTCTGTACACCATCCGTCAATTGGCTGCAAGGGGGCAGGTATTCAGCGGGTAGGCTCAATGAGTGACGCAGAGACTATTCTCAAGATACTTTAATAGAAACTAAGGTAGCACAGAAGCGACCACACCTCACTCGCCGAAATTACACACAAGAGCTCCCTTAAAACCAACCCCACAGCCCTTACATCTTAATAACACCCGGACCGAAGGTCACGGCTCCTCGCGGTACACACCTCCACTAGGCTGGACGTCCACGCACCTCGGCTGACTCCTCACTGCCCTCGGCGTTGTCCCCGAGGAAGCTGACCCCCTCTCTTTATAACCAGACGCGGGAATATGGGCCCCGCGTCGCAATATGTTCCTTATTATTTATGTGTCAATACTTGTAAGGAGGGATGAACCTCCCTCGTAGGGAATGGATTATAGATCAGTTATGTGACTGTGGGGAGTCTATTTAAACAATGGATTAGATAGCTACAGAGTACCTCTACACTCTTTTACAGAGGGATTAACTAGCATAAATAAAACCAGTGAGACATATATTAAATCGCTTAATGGATTGGATTTAGCTTTATGACAGAATGTCACTTTATTATTTTTATTTATGAATAACGTAACTTTTGGGTCTGGTTCCAAATATATATTTACTGTTTTTATTTCAAATTAATAGATGGTAGCTGAAATAAAAACCACACGCTATATATAAAACTAGTATATTCAAAACTGAGGGATAGTTGGTATTTTTTATTATGCCTTTTAACAATCTTTTTGTTGTACTGGCATTTTTTGTATGTTTAACTTTACCAAATGTTTGCATGTTTGAAAATTTTAGGAATGTAGCCTTATATTGTCCAGAGATATTGACAGATAATCTCATTTATATGTATGTTGGATAGGTCAGAAGATACAGAGGATTATCTGGATCATGAGAACCTCCTTGCAGGAACGTTCAAGACACCTGTTGCAATTCCACAAGTGTACCAACACGTCTGTGAATCCCTGTCAAATTCATGGAATGAACTTGTCTCTGTCTATGATCCCCTGGAGAATCCTAAGATCACTTGCAGCACTCCAACTTTGAAAAGTTACAGCATTCTCGTGGCTATTGTGGCTGTTTCTATAGTCAAGACCTACTTGCGAAATGAGAATGGCCATCTAGGATCCATCATCAGTCGGGAACTGGACCGTAGAAGGTAAGTAGATGTTCTTATATGGAAAATAATTCAGTATGACTAATAAAGTAATTTGAGATTGTATGTTTATGTCTTTACCTTGTAAGATAATTTACTTTTAGCTGTTAATTCTTTATTCTAATTTCAAGACTATGATTATTTCACAGATTACCATATATGTAATGTATACTTTTTTGATTGGACAGAGTATTAATTTAATGGAAATTGTTAGCATTTTATGATTCATTCACATATGATCAGCCAACACAACTTGTTGTTATACTTTAAGGCTAGGTACGAGGCGTGTTTTTAAAGTAAGTACCATATTGGAATCCTGCCGCTGTAGCACTGCGGTCGGCGCTCAGCGCATGCACGTTGGTTACTACTATCTGTTGCCAAGCCACAGCTACCGTTGCCTTTCACAGGATCCTTTCAACTGTATTTCAGGTCGCTTATGACTGTTTAAAATCCCTCCTCCAGTTAAAAACGCCGCCAACTGTAAAGCACATGTTGTGATAAGTTTTCGTAAAGCTAAATGCATTCATAAAGAGATCTGTGAAGTTTATTGAGAAAACAGAATGAGCAATGGGATGGTAAGGAAATGGGTGAGAACTTTTAAGATGTTTGTATGAATATGCATGATGAGGAACAAAGTGGGAAAACTCCACTCATTACTGATGACTTGATGAAAAAAAGTCAGAGAAAACAGACGCTTTACAACTGCATTGTTATGCAGTAGACAATACAGCCTCAGCACCTGACCTAGCACAACTGTTTGCAAGCTGTATTGTATACCTGCATAAGTGACAAGAGTACCTACTTGATTACCATTAAAAAAGCTCATTTTAAAATCACTGACCACTTTATTTTTAATTTTTTAATTATAACATATGAACATAGAGAAACAGCCAAACTCTGCATAAAAAACTGAAGAATTGTTTAACATTTTGACATTGTTATATAGGATTATTAATATATAAATCATTTATACACTGACCACCCTGTTTACAACTTTACGACATCCAGACCAGAGGAATCAGCCAAACCTCCATATAAAAACTGGTTTTTTTTTTATATTTACAACATAATTTTTTACTTTGGACATAAAGAAACAGATAAACTTTTAAAAACTGATTTTACAGCCAAACCAGGCTATACAAAAAATTAACATCGCTGTTTTTACATTATTTGACAATTTAAATTATAACTAGTGGAAACAGTCAAACCAGGAAATAAAAAATTGAACCTCAAAATTTTAACTTAAAAATGTCAAAATTCCCTGCGGAATCTGCAAAATCGGAGTCAAATACCAAGGTATTTGCTGCACAGGGGACTGCAAAAATTGGTTCCATTCTAGATGTCTAAGACTGCCAGACAAAACTTTCAAAAAATTGACAAAGGAAGAAATAAACGATCGGAAATGCAATGATTGCCTAGAAAAATCAAGAATAAAACAGGATATATAAAAAAAAAAAAAAAAAAACACTCCCTCAAATAAACAAAACAAAAATTCAGAATACACACTACCAGAGCTAGAAAAAAGTCTAACTGAAAACGATCTACAAACAGATGAAGATAGTCTGGTTATGGCAGCAAAAGTAGGGTAAGCTCTGCTCCAAGAAAATGAGGCCATAAAAAGAGAAAATAGTAAACTTAAAATAATAATCATGGAAGCTAAATTAGAGGAGTATATCAGGGAAGAAGAAACTTATCTGCTTAAATATGAAACTCTTCAAGAGAACATATCTAGCATGGAGAGACACCGTGCAAAAGAGAAACAACATGCAATACATGAACAACAATTTTTGAAGAACACGATGCCTCTCAAACAAAAGCATTAAATGACTATGAACAAAAAATCAAAGAACTCAAGACAGAGGTGGTATTCCTAAAAAGAAAAGTGGAAAACCAGGAGGCCATGTGCAAAGAAGGAAAACACTTCAATGTCTCATGGAATCATATTGAAGTTAGCTCACAAACAGATTCTTCATCCCTTTCATCAATTGAATCCTCACTAATAACTGAAATTGTCCAACTGAAGAAAAATTATAACTCAATAGAAAAACATTTGAAGACACCAAATTGCTTTACAATGGTGTCTTGCGACAAACAAAAAAGCTGCTCAGGAACCATAAAAAAACAAGATAAGAAAAGAAAAGTAAACCAATCCCGTAGTTTACAATACAAGCGACAAAATAATTTCAGTATTTCCTTACAAATGCAGAAATATACATCTTCTCTGTATGAAAACCACAGCGATTCCTACTTTTGCACATCAAATAAGCAGCATACAGATCCAATCATTCCACTCAGTGAGGATGAAGATTTTGATGTGATTAAACTGGAACCCATGGTTCATATAGAAAACATCCCACTAAGTTTAAAAAGGAGAAGCATAAATAAAATCTACTCAAAAATGCAAAACTGCCACCCTACACAGCTTAAGTTAAATCACCAGATGAAACACATGAAGACTTCTTTAATAAATATATTGAATACTACAAGTCAAACACAATAAAACCTAGAAATAAATCTCCCCCCAAATACAGCAAATACACCAATTGAAGACATAAATTTCATAGGAAAATATACACAAGGAAAGGAAGGTAAACTAGGGGCAGAAATCACAGAAAACCACACCCATTTTTTAGCCATCACCAAGAAAAAACACACAAAACACAAAACCAGGTACTTCCTTAACTCAACTCTGACAGTAAAATAAGTATAAACACCACAATAATGCCATAAACCAAAACACCATGCGCAAAACAAGAATACTCTTGATCTTAATAAGAAACCTAAAACTACAACAAAAAACCAACGCAAAGCCAAGGAAAAAATAACAGGAGGACTTAATAAAACAAAAACAAATGTTACAATAGTGCACCAAAACATCGACAGACTATGTAATCAAATTGAACAAATAAACCACTACCTGTATCAAAATAAACCAGACATAAACCTGAACTGGAAAGCCCATATTGACATCTTATGAAAAAAGCTTGCAACAGGCACCTATGTAATAAGGAGAATAAGTGAGATATGTTAAATGGCTACCGCCAGAACTGCATACTTTTCTCTCTTTGAATCCCATCTCAGATATGGTATTACAGCTTGGGGTGGAACTACCAACACTAATATGGAACGAATCTTCTTGCACCAAAAGAAAGCAGTAAGATGCCTGGCAGGTCTTGGTTACACCAAAGCAGCTGCAGAGAAGCCTTCCATGAGCTTAAAATACTCACTGTACCAGTGCTATACATCAGCGAGATGATCTTATTAATAGCTGCTTCAACCTCGGCAAGACTTGGAGACTATCACAAGTACAACACCAGAAACTCCTCTGCTTTCTCTCTTCCTACGCCCCACATTACCTTCTTTGAGAAGAAGCCATCCTACAAAGGGGCAAAATATTTCAACACTACCTGACCACCTGAAGGAAGACACACGAAAACAGTTCAAGGGAAAGCACCTACGATGGCTCCAAAGTCGTCCCTTCTACTCAGAGAAAGAATTCATGAACTGGAAGAACCAAACTGATGACAAGAACTCAAAACCATTTTCTTTTTTTTTTTTTAGCTCATGTTGTGTATAACTTATATCTTAAATGTAACTTTGTATTGACACCAATACCAGTTTCTACAACTGTGTAAATAAAGATTATTGTCTATTGTCTAGTATGTCTTCAAGTATCAAGAAGAACGATTTATGAAATTGTGACAGGACGTTTGAAGTACTGAGAGTTATGCTTACGCTAGGTTCCCAACATGCTAAGGGAGTATTACAAAAACAAATGTTTGGTGAGAATCACAAAAAAAAATGTTTAACCAGTTATCTCACATTCCTAGACCTGTGTGATCTCATTCCAGTACTAAATATTGACTAATTCCAGACAGAGCCCAGAGACCAGGGTAGTAAATTGTTTGATGTGGAATCTGATCCACATGGTGTAAGTCTTTTTCTGTTGGTTGTGCGGACAATCCTTAGAATCAATTTCCCTTTTAAGGTGAACAACAACCTGAGTCCAGCAGTCAATCCAGGCACTCCAGAATTATTTAATACCCCATGATGATATAATAATGGTCAGCTCTTCAATGTGAGAAAAATAATAATACTTTATTTATTGTAGACTTTGTACTAAGATCATAACCCATCACCTCCTATAACATCTTGATTCAAAGTAGCAGGATTACAATAATACACCATTAATATCGAAGAAAATATTATTAGAAAAGTAATACAAAGGCTTCTATTTAGAAATAATAAATATTTTAATAAATAATAATTTAATTTTAACCATTCACTTTATCCCCAGAAAAAATCCTTTTTTAACATGCAAACAAACTACTTGTTTGAGTTCTTTTTTATTTCACCTCATAAATCTAAAATAGAGCTTACGCAAGTGTTTCTGTATTTCATGCACATATACCACCTATGTTGAACACAGCTTCACAACGTTTGCAAATATACATTGTGTAGAGTGGTTAGTGGGCATTCAGATGTTATGTATAACAATGGTGAGTTGTGTGAGAAGGTCACATGCACAAGGTTGTTAAGAATATCTCAACGACCTTTAGTAGTTTACTAGTTGCTTATCTATATTTTGCTACAGGATCAGAATATAAACTTAATAATATTTAAATTGTGATTCCAGTATGACCGGATTTAAACTGAAAATCTGAATACAACTTGCCCTTATGGCAAAATATTGATTAAATAAAAAAAATAATAACATCAATAAAAAAATTGGCAAAAAAATCATTGGAGACTGTGGAGGCAGAGTCCTAAGGCTTCTGAAAATCCTTTCAAAATAACCTAGAGACTAGGCTTACTACTAGTCTGGGATTACCCCGGACAGTCCAAGATTGATGACTGTGTCCGGGGAACTGGTCTAGGAATTGACGAAAGTTCACGGTAGATTCAAAGAGTGATAAATTTTAGTTTCACTTGCTGTTCTTACTATTATCGTCGCACTAGTAGTGGAACTTTTGATAGTATAGTGATAGGCACGTGAGTGGCTGTATTAGCCAATGGCCTACAATTGCCGCTCACTGCCACAACAATCAACAGATTCTTTATTTTCTCCTCCGAAAGGGAATGTACGAAGCTAAATGCACGGTTTAATTAATTAAAATCATGCTCATTTTACCGCGGAGTATTCACTCTTCACTGTTTTTAGAGTGGAATAGCAAAACAATAACAAAACAATCGGTAAAAAGTAACATGTATGTTTGTGGCGGATTTTATGCTCTTAAAAAATGTTCGGGATTGATTTCTGTACATGGGATGGAATTCTGGGATTACAGTTAAGAAACTATGGTAAATCTACCTAATACCCTCTCACATCTGTATATTATTACGATAAAAGGTTTCATCGAAATCGATACACTTGTTTTCTAATGAAAAGCAAACAAAGGAAGCGTTACAAATAGACAGTTAGATAAAAGAATTTGGGATAAGGCACATTTCCAATTATTTGGCACAAGAGATGATTAAATACACACTATTCTAAGCTATAAAAAAATATTTATTTTATTTATGTAACCATGGGAGGGATTTATATGATCATGTGTTATAGATCAGTGAGGATGCTTTCAAGTTGTTTTTGAGTTGTTTCTTTGTATTTGACGAAGTGTTTCTAACAGCACTGTTTGTGAGATGATTGTCAAGTGTTGTGTGCAAGGACAAAAATCAAAAGAAGCTTTTAGTGGGTTCATTGCCTGAAGAACTATATAAAAAAAGTTAAAGATTGTCTTATTTTACCAGGCGAAGTTAGGGGTAAGGAGCCCTCTGTAATACTTAACCTGAGGACCAACGGCTTTACGTGATTTCCAAACCACGGGAGCGGCAAAGCAAAATCTACTAGTGGTCACATCAGGAATCGAACTCAGACCGGCAATGTGGCAAGCCAGCGCCTTAGCCCCTTATCTACAGCCGCTCCTACAAGTAAACAGTAAAGATATAAAACGTACAGCTTATTCTTCATATTTTCATCAAATAAGAACATATCACGCTTTCACTTCTAAAATATACATACAAATTCAAGAAAAATATTGATCGTATCTTACTTTAAGTAAAATTCCTTAATGGTTCCAATGAGTGCAGTTACTTATAATATAAATAATATTTTTTTTAACAATCATCAGTTCAAAATAATGTTATTTATTCAATTATATAACAATTGTTATTCATAACAATCCATATAATACTACCATTTTTTTTTCATTTTATTTGTGGGAGAGTCTCTCTTAGATACTGCCATGATTGGAATGGAATGAAATGAAAAATGCCTTTATTAAAGGGGCGGTTAGGACTCTCCAACACTTAAGCCCGTAAACAAAATAGTACATATGTAATAAAACGTTGAAGAAAATAAGAACAACTCAAATTAATTTATATCTTTGCATTGTAGGAATCTATTGGAATTGTAGCCTGGAAGGGGCTCTGTAGATAGCGTGCGCAAACTTGGTGAAAGTACTGTCTGGTCAATAATAGATTGTAGAAGGGAACTTTGTGAATCATATTATTTAGGAAAGTACCAGTTCTTTATCTTTCAAAATAGGTTGTTTGATTTTGCTACTTGAAGTTAGAGCTAAGAAACCACCTCTAACATTTAACATAGAGACCAAAGCTGGGCAGGTGTGCTGCGTACAAGGATCACGACAAGGACTCTTTATCACTCACAGGTCAGGTCTTCCATCTAAGGAAGAGCAACGCTAGATGTTGCTTAACACTGCTATCTTGTAATAATGTCGGAACACTCCGGTAGAAACCAGTAGAGGTTATGAGTGGTGGAGTAATTAATATGTGTAAATTAACCTAAGTTTATCTTTTTAAAGGTTGACAGGTCGCCTGTTTTGGCGCAGTCTACTGATGACGTTCCACCCATTGGTAGTGAGCCAAGCGTGCCTACAATGGGCTTGGTGGATCTCCATCAACTGCTCTCTTCAGCTTGTGCGTATGGCGTTGCACATTCCAGTCTATCTGTATTGGATGGTCCTGGGATACCATGTTTTCCGAGAACTGTGGTATCTTAGCAAAGTTATCTTCATTGGTCCCAAGGTAAAAAGTTCATATTAAATTGTCTTCTCATTGTATGAAATAACGAATTATATTTAGACATTAAATTAAAAAGATGGCAATGAATTTGTTAAGAATAAAATTAATAAACAATATATATATATAATATAAATTGAATCAGTGAACAAACAATGATCTATAAATACATATAACCAGCAAAGGAATCAATAAATTGCAGTCCTCAGTGCTGAAAAGATAAATGTATTAAATCTGACCAATGATAATTACACAAAATAAACTGAATTCCAGCAACAAATCTCTACTGTTGACGCAGAAATTATGTGTGCCCAAGTTTGAAGGCTGTGTGCTAAGAAACTAAGAGGCCTATGAAAATTAAATCACACCATTGTTTTCCTAGTTTAATTGTACGTTATGACATACACATTTTTTATTTTATAATCAGTTTTAAAATTTTTTATCCGAGTTGGAACGAAAAAAAAAATCAGAATTTTTACTGTTTCCTCAGCACACTATCAAACACCCATTCATTTATTGCATTCATATTATAGTACGTGCTTGACAAGAATGTTTTCTATAAGTTTTAAAAATTCATAATTTAACCTTCAAAACAAGTTTTTAACTATTAGCCTGAAACAAAGTTTTCTTGGCTTCTAGATGTCATCAAATTGATTACTTGGTCACGTAGTAATCTTTATGAAGTGTATAGTTACGATAAGTCACTTTTATATACGTAGTAAATGCGGTGATTTTAAATTGATCACCTGAAATTTTGAATTGTTTTAAATCAATTTAAAATCATTGCTTTTACTTACAAATATAAAAGTGACTTGTCATAGTTATACATTTTATTAAGATTACAACATGAACAAGTAATTAATTTAAATACCACTATAAGCCTAGAAATATGGGTCAATATCACTGTACGTCTATCCATTGTTAGCTTTAACACACTTTAAAATATATATGATAAAGTGACTATTTTTATAAGACACACTTCGAGGAGACTATAAAGTCTATTATCTTTAGAGTAAATGGCTATAGAATACTGAGTTTCCCCTATAGTCATCTAGGTAATATAAAGAGGTACATCCAGGACGAATGTTCTATTAAACACTTTTGAATATTTATTAATTTATTAGTACAGCCTATCACCTTATTATATGTTTCTTGGTAGTTATCAATGTCCAATATTTTCTAACTGTGCAAATCAGATTGAAATAAATATTTATGTTTGTAGGCCTGATTTAAATGATTACATAACAGAAATAATTTGATCATAAAATCACATCACTATTAAAAGTTGGATAAAGAACCGGTTCTTGATAAGTTAAACTTATAATATATATATATATATATATATATATATATATATATATATATATATATATATATATATTATCTGAGCATTATCAAGTGGGCTTTTTAATATTTAAATATAAACAAATTTTACTTTACGAATTTTTGAATTCTAGCTTTATACAATTTTGTAAAGCATTTTATTTTAGAGTGAATTTTATTTTATTAATCCTTAAGACACTGATCGCCAAGATATGGGTGAATACGGATTTCGAATGAGTGTGATGAGCGAATGTAGTCATTGTTACAAACTAAGGTCGACTATTCCTTAGAAAGTGTCATTAATTAATAGTCCAATGACAAATGATAACGGTGGTTATCAGCTGATCTCTTTCAAAATTTGTCATACTCTGATTGGAATTGAACTGAGAACCATTAGCTTATGAAGATGAGATTTAACCAAATAAGCCACCGACCAATTATTAAACTGTTCTGTTAGAGATCAGATGTTATTCCTATTCATGTTACTGCCAATAACAATTGAAACAAGAAGACAGTCCACTCACATGGATCCTATGAAGCTGGTTTTCCTTTAGGTGAAATTAGTTCCTGTTCGATTTTCATAGATGGTGCCAGAAACTCTCCCGCTCACTAAAATACGCTGAAGTGACTGATTGCCGGGCAAATATTACAACAAACAGTCATTCAATTGCTTATTTAAAACCAATCACCATTAGATAGCAGGACTGGTGCATGTACACTGGACCTTTTTGTACAGTCATGTTACGTTTGTTCAGTTGTTCATCTACATCTCAAAAGCCACTAAACACAAAATTTTAAAGGAAGTTAGCTTTACTATCGAAGGGACCCACTAAGAAAGGATTTTTTAAAATTCTATTTCTAAGGGGTACAAATAGCTCCTTAAATTTTCCTTTTTTCAAAGAATAAATTTGGTTGATTTTAGTAAATTAATAACAGCTGTTTTGTAAATAAATAAACATATTTATTTTGTATGTTTGACATTACTCTATTGATGCATTAAGAGTTTAATCTTCAGCTGTTAAACAAAAACAAAGATTATTTATACTAATAAATAGGTAACAACGCAAGTAGTGTGAGTGGGATGCTGAAAATAAGTTTAATATTGTAATTTTATTTTATATTATTTACCTACTATTATTTGTAGTCAAAACTCACATGCAGAGGCTGAAGGGTATCGAGCACAGAGAGAGTTGGGGTTGGCACACGAAGCATGCAGGGGTGTCCCCTAGTATCCTATAAAAATAATAATAAAATGAAAATTTGATTTATTTCCCATAAACAGAACATAAATAAATACATACAATGTTATTAATACTTATTTGCAAAATGAAATATAGGTAACATAAGTAGAAATATAAAATTCTATCTACTATTTGTTAGAGGCTTACTAGTAATTTCTTTCCAATTCCTAAGTATTAAAATAAATTGAGAACAACTTATCATTTCGGCCGTATCATCAAGCAATGTAAATATTTCAATGTTGAGCCATTTTCAAAGTATTATTTGTCTCTAGGTTCTGTTACAAGAGCTTCTATTCTCCAGTAAGAAAAATGAGATGCATCACCTCCAGACAGTATCGTTGTGTGGCCGCAAGTCAGTCAGCTGGTCTGACCCTGTTTCCTTAGACTATGTTCATCGCATACACCTTGCCACTGGAGCATCCTCATGTGAGATATTTCTTGCAGCTGTGTCTGCCAGCCTGCGTGACTATTTCCGCCACTTGGGATTCAAGGTATTTTTTCAAGTGCTTCTGCTGATCTGGAAATGTGAAGATAAGTTAAATTAGATGAAAAAATGCTACCTTGTTATGTTTTTCTTGCATTCATTATTCTCAAGCAATTTAGAAGAGAATGTATAATAAAGTGCTAATCAAATTGCAATAATTGTTCAGAAAAGAAAATGAATAGTTTTGTAATCATCTGTATATGCTACTATCAGTGATTTGAAAAGTACACACAATACACTTATTTCCAAAATATACATTTCATCGGCTCCACTAAATATGGAAATATTTGTCAGTGGGAGCTATAATTAATTACACTTTATGCGCATATTAAAAAAGAAATAATGTTTATATTGTAATTACAGTTGACTCTCGATAACTCAACTTGTTAACTCGAATAATATTCAGTTTCCTTCAGATAAACCTTGCTAAGTCAAAAACAAAGCAGCGAATAACTCGAAGCAATTTCATAGCAAACATTTACCTCTACAAGTTGAAGGAACATTACAACTACCTCTGTAACTCGAATAACTGTAGCTAAGCCGAAACATTTTGAATTATTACCTCTATTATTCGAAGTTTACCTCTATAACTCGAAGTTTTGTTAATTGATCTCGTTAACTCGAACAATCACTCGAGTAAACTAGTGATTAATTCTGTGATGTAATACAAGAGTGTTGTAGTATTTAATATTGTGATACTGAGACGTTTTGTATTTTATCCTAATAATAAACCTATAACCATATCCCTATTACAACCAACAAAATATGAAATTGGTGGTTACTAAAGTGTGAAGTGCTTATCATGTTAACACATATTAACAAAATGTATTAGCATGAGCAGAAAATATTATGGCAGCTGTATGGCAGAACATTTCAGCGTTGGCAATACGTTTAGAAAAATGTACAGGAATTATAAATTAAATTAAAATTGCTTGTTGATGTATAGTTTAATGAAGGAATAGATGGATGGAGGAATGTAACAGTTCCATTAATAAAAACATATTATTGTATGTAGAGATTTTGAAAGATAGTGACAGAGTAGTTTGAATACAAATAACATTCCATTCTATCCTTTCATCAAGTCAACATAATCAAGCTCTATTGCCACATCAACAATCACAAGCATTACAGTGGTTAGGAACCGGAACACAGTTTCATATCAATGATTTACACAATATTTTTAAAAAGAACAGTAGTTATTAGAATCTAACTAAATCGAAGCAGTTAAAGGAACCTCGTACAATAATTTGTTTATTACTTAAAAAAAGTAACAAAATTTGTTGTTCAATCAATCAATCATAATCTTTATTTACAGTTTCTTTAAGAAAAGCAATGGCATCAGTTACAAAGGTAAAATAACAATAGTTCTGAAGGTCATCCTCTGGTATTTGTGAAGAATTCTTTGATGGAGTAGATGGGTCGGTCTGTCAACCAGGTGTCAAGCTTTTGTTTTAGAGCACGTCCAGTCAGAGTCCTGATTTCTTTTGATAGTTGGTTGTAGAGTCTTGAACTAATGTAAGTCGGCTTCTTTTCAAATAATGTTGTTCTATGGTGAGGAAAGATAATATTTGATCCGTTTCAAGTGTTGAACGTGTGGTTTATGGTAGTTCTAGGAAGGCCAGCTTTGTCAACTAAAAGTATCACTTCTTGGATGTAAATAGCAACAACTGTCTTGATTCTTAGATGTTTGAATGCTTCTCTGCAGCTTTCTTGCCAGCCGAGTTCTGCCAGAGATCTTATTGCTGCCTTCTGGATGGTGAGGACTCTGTTCAAGTTGGTGGAGGAGGTTGCCTCCCAAACAGCGATTCCATACCTAAGGTGGGATTCCAGAATTGCATGATATGCCACTTTAGCTAAATCTGTTGTGCCTATTTGTTTCATCCTTCTCACCACATATACAGCAGAGTTTAGTTTTTTACACAGCTCGTTGTTATTTAAAAGTGGTTGTGAATACATTTAGTATTAATGCTGGTTTTCCTGATATATGGAATAATAGGTAGCCATCCTTGAAACAGACGTCCTCCTAAATTTTCACCCGCCTTTTTTGACCGACATGAAAATCATAAATAACATCTTGACGCAGTTGTTACCGTGAACTTTTGTTTTTAGTGATGACACCAGCCGTTTAAGCCTAAGAATTGAAAACAATATACCTGAAGTTCACACTAACTTAAATTATTAGCAAATAGTGTGACATGTATTTTATGTTTATATACTTTTATATTTACTTTTACATGTGATTCTGAAGAACAATGTTTTTTATGCCCTCTGAGCAAAATTGGATCGTGGCTAATAATGTATGTATTTTTTGTTTACTTTCTGATCAGCTTGGGAATAAATATCAGAGTTTAAAAGTGATTATTCGATCTGGTTGTTGTGTTCATTTTCGTTTTACAGTTTTAAGTGTTTTATAAGTTTATTTTATGTCATTTTTGTGATAAAAGAGAAATATTTAATATTAGTTTGTACTATTAGTCATAGCACCCTGACCACTACTTACGCCTTTCTCCACTGAGCTAGCCCTCGAGATGAGGTGGCAATAGGACAAATAATAGAATATGCTATTAGTCTACTAAAAGAAAACTGTGTTAAAACTATCACAGATTTTTTAGCCTGTTTTGTATGTGGTTTTGTAAAGCCCTGTGTTAAACTTAGTAACATTAAGATTTTAAATTAATCTGTTGATTCAGTTGCCGATAGATGTGGATGAAATACTGAAAGGCAGGAAATCACTCAAATGGAGTATAGTGTTATAAAGATAAAATCTATGGCAATGTGAGGATAATTTTTAGAAAAAAGATACAGGAATTATAATTTTTTTCAAGCCCTGACTTAACTAAAATGTATTTTAAAAAAATGTCTGTTAGCCTAATATTTAAATATATGTTCTATATTTCAATAAGGGTTAAAAAATAAATGTATCTTACATATATTAACCATAAATAAATATCCTTTAGGTACCTCAATCTGTAATGACAACGGCTCGCTTCATCCCCCAAGAGAAGCTGCTGGCTCAATCTACAGGTCCAGTGTCTCGTGACAGTGGTTTGCTTTGCATCAACCTTCCTCTCTGGATTCCTGATGACCCAATCGAGAACTTGAATATTGTTCAATCTGCTCTTTATAATGCTCGAAATAAACAAGCACCTATCTACTTGGCATCACTGTTTGGCCTGGATCACTCCATCTTGCCCAAGATACTCCCTTCTATCCTTGCCAGGATCATTCTCAACATCTTGTCACGAAGATATGCTGTTACACTCACGCAGGTCGACGCTACCAGTAATGAGAAGAAGCGTAGAAGACTGTTATGGGGCCAGGAAGTGGAGAATATCATGTACTGGCGTCCTCCTCAAGCTAATATCAGTGAGTAGCACAAAAATATTAAATGGTTCAGATAGAATAAAATGACCGAAAATTCACATCCTTGTACAAATATAAATATACTTTCTCAGTCCTGTGGCCATTCGAACCCTAAAAGGGTTTTATAATCGCAAAAAAGTTGCCTCAATTTTTTTCTATTATGAGCCACCTCTATATCTGCTCCCTATCTTATTATCAAAATCTTCTTCGGTTGTTCCAGCGTATTTATTTATTTTCATTATGTCTTATGAAAATAAATAGAAATATTCTTGATTTTATTTTCAGCCTTTAAGATTCAAGATGTTTTATTTCACATAACGTTTACATAATTTTACAAATTTTATTTGTAAGTAAACAGGTGAAGAGTCAATGTCCTAAAAACTAAAACTATCCTAAAACTTATTCTAAAATTACATGATCAAAGAATTATCACTTAAAAACTCTCCTACATCATAATATTCTTTCTGAATCAGGAAGTTTTTAACAATATTTTTAAACTTAATAATATTTTGGATTTTTAGATTAGACGGAATTTTATTGTAATACTTTAGACCAATTTAATGAGGGGAATTTTCAAATAGTTTTAGCCTATGAATTGGATATTGGAGTTGTTCTCTGAATCTTGTGTTGTAAATATGGCTGTGCTGTTTATTTAAAATTAAATCTTTATTTTTATGTCCAAATAATAAACATTTGAAAATATACATGGAAGG
The DNA here is from genome assembly GCA_035578905.1 of Stictocephala bisonia. Classification (NCBI taxonomy): domain Eukaryota; kingdom Metazoa; phylum Arthropoda; class Insecta; order Hemiptera; family Membracidae; genus Stictocephala; species Stictocephala bisonia. Next base: position 43,922 of record JAQJVL010002665.1, on the reverse strand, counting down.
AAGTGTCAGAACATTCAGCTCTTTGAATACAGATCTGCATGATGGGTTATGGTCCATAAAAAGCATTGTTCGAATGTATGTCTTCTGAATTTTAAAAATCTTAAGAATATCGGTTGAGCTACCCCATAGTTCAAGACCATACTGGAGCAGGGAACCAAAGCAAGCAAGATACACTGCCATTCTAACACTCAGCTCCACAGTTCCTCTCAAAATATACATTTGGAAACATAAGGAATTTAATCTTTTACTCAGTGCTTCTATTAGGGGTCTCCATGTAAAGTTTTGATCAATTATTAACCCCAAAAACTTTACCATGTCTTTGATAGTTATGATGTTGTCATCGATGGTAATAAAATTACTAAAAGGGCATTTGTTGTGTTGTGTTTGAAATTTTATTATTTCAGTTTTTCCTTATTTAATTTAAGTCCATTTGTATCAAACCACTGCTTTATTTCAGGTAAAACTCTTTCCACTGTTTTCTTTAATTCATTATTATTTGAACATTTCAATAGAATTGAGGTGTCATCTGCATATAAAAAAACTTCAGCATGGTTAATATTTAAAGGTAAATCATTGATGTATAGAATGAATAATAATGGACCTAGCAGCGAACCTTGAGGAACTCCATTTATATTCTCATTCCAATCTGACATATATTTACCATCTGTTTTGTTTATAATGACTCGTTGTTTTCTATTTGCCAGGTATGATTTTAACCAATTTAGAGCTCCATTGTTGATTCCATAAAATTTCAGTTTCTCAATTAGAATGTCATGATTAACACAGTCAAATGCTTTTGACAAGTCACAAAAAACACCTGCGGTGCTCTTAGACTTGTCAAGCCCCTCTGTAATATGGTTGATTAATTCTGTGGCTGCATCAATTGTACTATACCCCGGTCGAAAACCATACTGATTTTTACAAATTATATTATTATTGTTGAGAAATGTACTTAACTGATCGAGAGCAACTTTTTCAAATACTTTTGATAGAACTGGTAATACTGACACAGGCCTATAATTATCGGGGTTATTTTTATTGTATTTTTTATGGATTGGTATTACGTTTGCATATTTTAATTGACTTGGGAAAACTCCCTCATAGAAGCACTGATTGATCAGAAACGTCAAAGGCTGTGAAATATAACCTGCATTATTTTTCAGAACCTGCACAGGAATCTCATCCCACCCAACTGATTTTTTGTTTTTTAAATTTGCTATTACTCCATTTATCTGATTTATTGTAACAAAACTAAATTCAAATTTATGGTTTGACACTTCTTCCCGTTTTGTTAGAAACTTCCTAGCAGCTTCTATTGAAATTAAATTGTTTGATTTACATCCAACATTAATGAATATTTCATTAAACTTACAAGCAATTTCACTTCCATTGATAATTTCCTCATCCATAAAGTTAACCTGTTCAAATCCTACATTTGTCACATTTTGTTGTAATCCTACATTGTAAACATTTTGTTGGAAACAGACTTGACTACATTCCAAGCTGCTTCATTTTTATTTTCAGCATTTGCTATATATTTACTATTTGCAATTCTTTTGGCAGTACCACAGACCTTTCTAAAAATTTTTTTGTACAACTTTACATAATTTAAAAATATTTGATCTTTTGAAGTTTTTACTAAAGTATGCAATTCTCGTTTACGCCTACTTGAGATACAAATTCCGGTTGTAATCCAATTTTTGTTTGTGCATTTAGAATTTGTTAAGGTTTTTGTTTTTACTGTTTTTAACGGAAAGTGACTATCGAAGTTTAATTTGAACAGAGAAAAAAATATATCAAAGTTTTTTTGGGATGAATTTGTATTATTTAAATTCCATTTTATGTCTTTTACACATTCTGTAAAGTTGTATAAGCCTGATTTTGTAAATCTTCTTCTTCTTTCTAACTTGTGGAGACCATTTTGTCCGGATTCTTTAAACATGGAAATTAATAAGGCTCTGTGGTCAGACATGCCGAGTTCAATATTCAAGCGACATCTCTGACTAACAAGTTTGTTTGAGATTACATTATCAATACAAGTTTTAGAGTCAAAGGCTATTCTTGTTGGTAAGTAAAAGTTTAAATTAAACCCGTTACATTCTAATATATTTAATAGATTATCTCTTACCCTAGGATTGCGAGAAGTTTTTAGACTATCAATATTTAAGTCGGATGCTTTATAAATATGTTTTGTTTTAGCTTCTTTTTTTAGTGTACATAGTAGTTTTTCAAGTTTACTTAAAAACAAGTTCATATTACTCAAGTCTGTATTATGATATAAAGAGATAACTATATGCGAAACTGTATTCTGATCCACTACTTCAATGCAACAAGCTTCAAAAACAAAATCTTCTTTTAAACTACTAATTAAATCATTTCTTATCCTAAACGTAATGTTTTTCTTAATCAGAATACAGGAACCTCCTCTTACAGATTTTTCCCTACAATAACAATCTGCCAATGTAAAATTTAAAATATTGTTATGCAGTAAACATAGTTCATTTTCTTTCAGCCAATGCTCATTTAAGCAGATAATACCTAAATTTAATTTACTTAAAAACTGATTAAACTCTTCGATCTTAGTCAACGATCCTTGTATATTATAGTTGTAGTCAACCTTGTATATTATAGTGCATCAACCATTTACAACTCCTCATAATTTTACCATTGATATTATCAATATAATCTACATATGTCTCTATGGATTGTGAATTGGTATAATTTTGATCCATGTTACTGATGAAATCTTGATTGTCAATATTATTATCTTTATAGTTGGTCAGGTTTGATGAACTATAACTTGTTTCGACATCAAAACTAGGCAAATTTGCAGATACAACATCGTTGTCTAAGTAACTTAGTTTAAATCTAAGAGTGTATGGCTATTGGCATTTGTTGAAGATGGAGTGGTAGAGGTGTCTGACTGTCTTGTTGGATACTGTTTCGATTTTTCACTGCTGCCGGTGTTACATGATTGCTGATGATGCGCAAGTGGGGTGGATAGTGGAGGAAAAAGAGTCATGTCAGTTGTGACAGGGCCAGCTGGTGCTGATGGGCTCACACTGCAGATGGGCACACTGTTTTCATAGGCAGATTGGGTCTCTGGGTGGATTTCATATCTTTTTATTTCTCTTCGGAGCTTTCTTACAAAACCTGAGTGCGAGAGACCATTTCTAAGCACTCGTGTAGATTTTTTGTCGCAAGTGACAATCTTTACTTTAGCACCAGTTTCGTGATGGAATTTTGCAAGATTTTCAATAAACTATTGTGGATCAATCAAATCACAAACGCAACCCATAGGTGAGCATACAAGGGTTTTCAGATTTGTTGATTTGAAATGTTCATTGAGCTGTTGGAATGCTTCGTCATAAACTTCTTTCTTTGGTTTATGAAAATATTCTGGCTTAGTCACCAAACTATAGATAGAGGCAGAGTTCTCTATGACTTGATAGGTCAGTCTATTACTCACGTAGTCTGTTGGCTTAGGCCTTCCAAATGAGGATTTAAAAATGACAGCTACACCTGCACTCATGTTTCTATCCTTTTCAATATCGGCAGAGATGGTATGTGCGAAGCCAACATCTGATTCCTTCTTATAGCGCTTGATAATATCTTTCATATCAGATTCTACAATTACTATACTTTCTTCTTCCAATGACATACTTACTTTTGTGGTTTCCAGACGAGTGTTATAAATAGTGTCTTTTATCATATTAGCAACAGTTTTCTTTCCCATTTTATTTAAGTGTAGCCCATGTTTGGTGTGCATTTTGCGACAGAGATCGCCTAGTGGTAGAAATGAAGCATGCTCAGTATTGTCAATAATATGTTCTAATTCCATATTCACATAACTCACTTGATTGCTCAATTCAGGTCTGTTGTACTGGTATGGTAAACCCGCCAGCATGATGTTGGTATGTGAAGTGATTTCGAGTGCTTTTTTAAAAGTATCTATTAGTTGGGATTCTCCGTTGACAGGATTATCATTAGTTCCTCCTATAATTATGACATGATCTTCCATATCAAATGATTTTGTTGTTTGTTCTAGATTTTTGGTCACTTCTGCCAGAGTAGCGTTAGGCTTGAAAACACAAGTTACTTTTGAAGATCTGTCAGGCCAAATTTCAGATAAAAGAGGAGCAATATTCCTACCGTGGCTGTCGGCCAATATCAGAATATTGAATTTCCCTTTTTTTTCCCTTAGTTGTAGTAGTTTTATTTGGGTGATTATTTATTTTCAGGATTTTAGATGTTTGTTTTTTACTTGAAAGTTCAGTAGTTTTTATTTTAGTATTATTGATGTTGGTTTCAATGTTAACTTTGCATGATATTGTATTTCTGTCGTTTCCTCTTGCATCTACGGAAGCCGAGTTTCCAACACTTTCCCCATCAATCTCTAGAGCAGAATACTTATTTTTACAAGTGATTGCTCAGGGGTGCATATTGTTTTGGAACTCCCTTTCTTGTATGAATCCATTTATTCATTTTTAAACTTATAGAAGGTTTTTTCCTCAATTTGTTGAGGGAGTTGTGATTTTTCATTTGACCTATTTTCAGTAGACGTTTTGGTTGAAACTACCCTTTGATTCCCAATGATTGTGGGTTTATTATTATTCCAAAACCATTCCTCAAATGATGAAAGTTGAGGGACACAAAAATAATTTAAAATGTATTTGGAATTTACAAGGAGGTTAAGCCCACACTCAAAAGTGTTACGTTGTTGTTGGCAGGGCATTTGTAAAACTCTAGTCATACCAAGGTTAGAAGTGACCATTGAAGCTGCTCTCTCATTAAGTGTACCCAACGAGTCAAAATGGTATGCTTTTATGAGCTCTCGGTCACAGAAAAGAAGACTCCAGTGGGAGCTGCTACAAGCAGTAGATATATCCAGAGAATCATTTATGCAACTAAAAATGTATTTACATTCATCTGATTTTAAAAATGTAAAGTCTTCTTTTGCCGTACTGGGGGTTCTAAATTTAAGCAAGTGAGTTTCTGATGGAGCTAAAAATATTACGTCCTTGCGAGTTACCTTAATACTCTCCGACATTGCATCAAAGTAAGTTGAAAGTATGCAATCGTCTACCCATTTGTCCTGTCGCCAGGACTCTTCATTGGAAATAGATATACTGTCTCAGAGTTTTATTTTCTAGCTCTAGTTTCTCCTTAATTTCTATATAAGAATTCAAAGTAGCTTTTAAAGATGATACCTCCTCAGTAGCCCTTAAAATGTGGTGGTTAAGATCCAAAACTTTATGTTCGAAAAGACCAATCTGAGTATTTAAATGGTGATTTTCTTGCTTTGTAATATTCATTAGTTCAATGGATTTCTTGTCTGCTTCATCTCGTTCAGTAAGAATCTTATTATGATACCTATTTACAACAACAGCGTTCTTTTTTAGAGTTGAAATCTCCATCTTCAAATCCATCTCCAGTTCCTCAAATCTTCTTTTTTCATCCTCGAACTTCATTTCCCTCGCCTTGTAGCCATCCTCTAGTCTTAGGTAGGTCTCTTCGTTCATCAACTTCATGTTGTGTAGTTCTTGTTTTAATGTTTCATTTTCTTTCAGAAGGGCATTCCCCACCTGAGCGGCTATTGATAAAGATTTATTTAAGTCACCATCTTCGTCAAGGCAAGATATATTTTCTTCTAATTCAGCAACACTTGCCTCCGCGTCTTCTGAAAAGCGGTTTTTGTTGCAAACTTCATATTCAGGTTTAGGGCACAGTTCACATGTCCATGACCGCAGTTTTTTTGAAATCTCATATAATTGATCACTTGTAAGGTTTGTACAAGTCAAGTGGTACCAATGCCCACATTTACTCCCGCAGGCAACAGAAGTCTGGGTTTTGCAAATCTTTTTATTGCACTTGGGACAAAAAACATCACTCTTCTTCCCCATATTTACTAATTTGTACTGACAAAAATGAAATAATTGGTATTTGCCTTAAAACAATTTTCGCACTTTATATAGAAGGACTCAATATATTCAGTACAGTTTCATGGAAACAAAGAATGCCTTACTCTATGTCACTAGATGTATGCATGAAGAAAAAAAAAAAAAGACTGCGTCATTCCAATTTAACCAACATAATCAATTGTTGCCGTATCTAGGCCTCTGTAAATAATGCTACAGTCTAACAATAGTACTCAGTTCGAAGCTGCTTTACCTCTGAATGGTGTACTTCTCAAATATAAAACTACTTTGAACCACCAAATGTGCTTGTACATAGTATACTTAACCCTTTGCACTCGAAAGGCCACTGACAGTGGCCAGTTCCCACTCCTTGACAACTCGTATTAGTTGTTGCTCGAACTGTCCTCACATGTTGCAATATGTATCAGCCAGTTGTCACTGGGTCAGAATTGTTTTGTTTAATGATAACATTAAAACTAAGTTGCACAACATTAACAGTTAAAGAGACATGAAAGAATATTTGTGAGTTTGTTTGTAATAAGTCTTGGATACCATCCGATCGTAAGTCATCATTTCCCTCCATATTCACTAAATACTAAAATTGTAACGCAACTGGAACTAAAACACAAAATATATAAATAATAATACACTTTGAAAATGTACAGCTATTTTATTACTTTGACGACTGATCACTTAGCAACACAAACATGTAGCGGATGGTGAGCACTAAAGCAGAGAGGTTAGATCTATGGAACTTAACAGCTGGCTAAAATAGTGTGAATTGAGACGCTAAGTTTAAAAGTTTCTCAGCGGGTTACACCACCTTACAGAGGAATAATACTGAAAAAGAAATACTAAACGCAGAAGTGTATCGTGCCCATGCAGGTTTTCACAGTGGCCTTGCGATCTAGGAGGACATTTACAACAAAAATTACAAGCTGTCACAGAAATGGCTGTGGCCATACGAACCCAAAGGACATTATAATTAAATGTTTTTTAAATTGGATTCAAATAAAAGTTTTTCTGTAATTGCTTTGTTTTAAGAACTTTATATAGTTCTCGTTTTATTTTAAAATATGCATTTTTCAGCCCTTTGAATCTACTAAAATTCAAAATTGCAAACCCAAAAATTGACATTTTTAGCCCCAATGCTTCATCATTGTAATCTATACAGTAGCAAAATGTACGGTTCTGAACCTACAAATAAGCGTCGATATGTTAAACAACAGTCTCTGTAGCCAAGAGCAGATATCCAGGTTTCAAATGGCATATATATTCCAGTGAGATAGGAATATGGATAACATTGGAAAACTCATAGAAAATATAAAAATATTGAGGCATCAAAGAAATCAAAATACTACAAATAATTTTCTACTGCGAATACAAATATTGAAATAACTCTGACAGTCCGAACTGCCACTATCATTTTCACTAGTATTTTTTTTAACATGAAGCTTGAATAGTCTGGCAAATAACAGTTACCATCCTCAGATCTGATGGTCTCACGAAGGAAACTAGTCGTGTATTGTGGTATAATGATGATTATAAACTAAATCCAATATTATGGTTTATACTGTGATTTTATTATATTTCTAAGATTTTCAGTAAATATTTAACCAAAATCCCTGATTTTCATTCCTTTTATTTTAAAATGTGCAATAGTCATTGCAGATTTGATATTATATACTTTTTTATTACACAGCAGCTCTTTATTACTGTAGTTAAATGTTATCAACTCAAAGTCTATGCACAGCCATTTGCATCCACTAAGATTCATTTCCATTTATGAATATTTGACATTGTTCATGTATCATCAGAAGCGGTGTGTTTTATCAGGCATTTTATAACAATTTCAGATATTTATTTTTATTACTAAGCTGGAAAATAACACTTTTGAATTTTTTTCTTTATGTTATGTAATAATGACTTACAATGTTAGCATTTATTTTGTCAAAATGTTGTGGCATTAATGATTTGAGATTTGTCATTGCAAAAGGTGATGGCATCGTAGATTTAAGCAAGGTTTGAGGTTGTTGCTGATGGACTTTTTATTTGAGACAGTTTTAATAAGATTTTTAGTAGTCTTTTGCTACTTTAATCAAACGAAAAAAAAAACCAGTTGGTACAGACTATCTCAAGCAAATGAGCAGTTCAATTAAGTTACTAATTAATGACCATTTTTTTGTCACTAATTAAAATTAAGTTATTATTAAATAAAACTAAACAGAACATAATAAAATTCAGTACTAACGAAAAATTACCATTTTGTTATAAGAATCCTCAATTGTAGACTATAGGATTAAATTATTTTCCCAATCATTCATGATTTACTTCTTACAGGTTTGTCACTGACTCTTATGAGCTATGGTGACACTGTACGGCTGGGAGTTATGTCAGACACTCAACTTTCTCCACAACACACAGTCATCAGTTACAACTTTGACAAGCACATTGCACAGTTGGCAACAATGGCAGGAGTGTCGAGAAGGCCTTCTCGTGTCTCAGTCAGTTCTAGTTCTTCCTCTGGTTAACAACATCAGTTGACTTACTATTTATTGGAACATTTGTATATTCTGAATATTGCAACAATAATTTTTTGTAGTAGTGGTGACTAGAACATAGAATATTATGAACAAAACCAAACTTTTGATTTACTTCCAGGAAAAAGCAATGACTGCACCATGCTTATGGCCTATGCACACAAATTAAATGTTACTTTTCTTTCAAAAGACAATAAATCAATTAGACATTTCTTTTGCAAAAAACCACTTTGGATGATCATAATGTTCTACTTTTCAGTCATAAATTTATTTGAAAAAGTGCTGCGACACAAATCACCAATTAGCTGATAACACCAAGATTATGGGAATGATTTGATTCAGCCAGTAGATCCCATTTTCCATGTTGAAATCACAGGACACTGCAATTAATAAATCTAATAAGAACTTTCGCATAACAAAATAATTAACTACATTTTATACTTAGTTTTAAATATGTTATTAAGACAATCATTTGAGGTTATTTTAATGTTACTAATTACGCCTTTAATAAACTTACTATAGAAGACAAATCCTCTTAACAAAAAAACATTTTAATATAGAAAGAGCATCAACAAACGAACCTAAGAAGAAGTCACAAACATCAAGTAGGTAACAAAAACACATATCATGACACATTCCTCATGTTTCTTCTACCCTGAGGAAAATGCCAGCAGCACTGCAAATTCAAGTCATGAGATGTGTCTTTATTTATTACTGCAAGGTGTTTGTGTGGACTTAGTCTTCTTAGGTAAGTTGGCTGATGCCCTATCTCTTCTCTACTAATTCCTTGCTTGCTCTCTACAACCTATCATTAAATGAAAGTTACTATTTTAATAATGTTATCTTGTTTAACAAAGGGCCTCATGAAGTAATTATCAGAATTGTTAAGAACATTTATTTGTAGATTATGTACATTACTAGGTCCTTTAGTTTGAGTAATAAATGGAGAATTGGAATTATATTAGAAATTGTATACAAGTTAATTACCAAGAACAGGGCCTATTTTATATGCAACTGTATAATTTATAAGTTTGTTTGAGAATAGCTAAAAGGGGTTTTAATACTTTTTAAGTCCTTTAATTATCTAGTCATTTTTATACACATTAAAATGCAATTAATGTAAATTTGTTTTTAAGTCTGCATTAGTTTTAATGTTTTTTTTATTAATACTGTAATAAAAGTTTAGTCTTATTAAAATTAGTTTATTTACTTTCCTTGCATGGTCGGAGAGTTTGAAATAAGCATTTTAAAATACAGTATATTGGCTTATTTAATTCATAGGCCCATTTAATTATTGTAGGCTTCAATACTATTTAGCTCCTCCAAATACTATACTTATGTTGGGAGTTTTAAGTCTGGTGTTTGTGCAAGAATGATGGACTTGAATACTATGTTAAACTATCATCTATCAAAAATAACTGCTATAATAAAAGGAAAGTCTCATTCAGTGGTGGATATTAATGACAGGTACAAAAAAAGTGGAAAATGATGGTATTGTAAGTGGCAAGGTGATCTGATATTTTAATCATAAAAACAAATGAACCAAGCATTAAACAATAAACTTATATATTACTAGCTGAACCCGGCGGACGTTGTCTCGCCTTTCATTTTTCATTGACATACCAAAATAAAGCAATAAAAAGAATTATAGAAAAAACCATTATTTATTAAATGAGTGCAAGAGGGTAAACAATATTTTTGATGTTCTTATTTGGTGTATAAATGTAAAGGTTTTTTGGTGAGCCTACTCTCGAGCAAGCGAATACAGATCACCTGATCAAGTAAAAGTAGTGTGTGCTACACTCTCAAGGTGAAATGTAGAACTACAATAAATCAAAACATATACAGTACTGTTGTTGTGAGAACTTCAATCTGCTTATGGCATGTGAAACTACATTAAACCACACAGTCATATGTTTTTTGTAAACAATTCAGATTCTCCATTTGAATAACATAGGATCTTTAGGAGCCCGTGGGGCGGGACCCTGTGGACGGATCTGCATCAAACATCACAGAAACCATCTCGGGTTTATATATATGTTTGAAGTTTATGCGCTGTCAAACCATCCAACCGATTGCCATGAAACTTAAGGATGTTGTCCTGTATACTCCCGAGATGGTTTCTGTGATGTTTGATGCAGATCCGTTATCACAATCCGTTATATATATACACAAACATCCTCTTTTATATAGATTTCGCAATGTCATCAGGTATATTTTTGTAAAATAATCTTTTCTTTGGGGTTCAATTACATTCGAAAATAACAGACACTTCTACAGTAAGTTGACATTGTCATTAACCTCTCTTCGTCACTTGTTTGAGTTGTCACAAGCAAGAAAAAGACCTTACACATAATTAAATAAAATAAGGACTTAAAAAAGACCAAAAGGCAGAGATAACAAGCTTTTAAGATGTCATAACAGTGGCTCTTTCTTAAATATTTCTATTTTTACTAAAAATAACATCAAAGTTCTCCAGACAATTAATTTTAAACAACAGTAATAAGAGGTTTTTATTTATTCGCCAGGAAAAATTTCTGTTGGAAAATTTTGTGAAAGGAAAGAATCTAAACTGAGATTAGTTGTACGATGACGGTTTTTGCTCTTTTCATTTTGAAGTTTTTATGATTTTATGATCATATTGGCATGCCATTAAATTGTTAGGTGAGGTTGTCGAGCTGCTCTTTCAAGATCAACATTTACAAACTCAAGGTCTATTATTAAAGAATCATTAAAAAAGATAGAACACATGTGATATAATTGATAGCATCATTATCATGAGTGACAACTGACTTAACAATGTAGATTTGTTATTATATGTTTTAATTACAACAAAGTTGCTCTTTATTACAGTAGCTAAACATTATTCATCTCTAAGACGCCAATCGTCAAGATATGGGCGAATATGAGGAGTGAATGAGTGTAGTCATTGTTACTATCTGAGTTCGACTACGCTCAGAAAGGACTATTTATTAATAGCCCAATAGCCAGGGCAACTATGGGACCTACAGCTTTACGTGAAATCGGAACCACATAGTGTTGGTCTGATTTTCAGCTAACTGACAAGTCTGATACTCAGCTCTCTTCCCTACACAACATGTGAACTTTGACTACCATCCAACATGGACCCCAAGACTTCTCTAGTAGTGTCCTCGTTGATGGCAACCATTGAGTGGACACCATTATAAACTCGAGTCCACAGGCCATTTGCACCCATGAAGATTCATTTCCATTTATGAATAATTGACATTGTTCATTTATAATCAGAAGCTGTGTGTTTTTCTGGTCTTTTTTTAGCAATTTAAGATGGTTATTTATTTCTATTACTAACTGGAAAATAACATTTCTATTTCAACCTTATGATAAACAGTTGGGAACCGATGACGAAAAAGATTGGACAAAATAAACTTTTCTTATTGTATTCCTGTTACAAGAAATGTTACTGTATTATAACATGTAACTGTGCTACCAAGAGAAATACATTTCTTCTTTAATGGAAGATTTTAATTTGTAAATAATTTTAAAATTCTCATATATTCCAACAAAATGTTTTATTCTGTGAGGCCTTTCGCCTACAATGTAGGCATCTTCAGACATCAAGACTTTGTTGATGTCTGAAAATGCCTACATTGTAGACAAAAGGCCTCACAGAATAAATCATTTTATTGGAATATGAGAATTTTAAAATTATTTACAAGAGAAATACATGTGGCACTGACAAATAGATTTTATCTACCACAATCATAGATAAAAGTAACAGATGAACTTAAAAAATATTCACTATAAATCTATAAGCCCTTATAAAATATATTGGACTTTGTTGCTGAAAAATCCTCTCAGCAACAAAGTTACCCAATTGTAAAATATTGAATTTATCCTATTGGAAACTGACGCGAAATGATTTCTTCATAATCTTTAAATGACAGAATCCATTTTTCATTCACTATTGAAGCACAAAAAACTATTTCAGCATTAGCCTATAGAAAACACGTTCTGTTCATTGTTGCCGCTTTAAAATGAGTAAGAATATATGATCAGTTAAAATTTTTGATAAAAAGGCGAAGAAATAGCATCAATAAAAATTTATTTTAAATATGGTGTTACATTTCCAAATATAATGTGCAATAGGCCTGTAATAGTAAGTTGAAACTGTTTACCTATGATTAGAAGTGTATATTAGCTACCATCAACTTTTTTGAGTATGGTACCATTTAACTATATTGACTTTGCAAAAATTTGTTACTTATACATGTTTGACCACATACTAATTATAATCAGGGCATGTACATACCATATAAATAGTACCATAGAGAAAAAAAGCTTTCTTTTGGCTGCAGCAAACAATTTAGTGGCAGTTACAAAAATGTTGGTCTAGGCTTGAGGAGTATGTGAGCATAAATTATCTTCTCACTGGTTGGAACACTCCAGGGGGGGGAGGCAATTTCTTATGTACATCTTAAAAGAGTCTGTATGCAATGTTGGTTTTAATCCCATAAGAACAATGTTATTTACGAATCCTATTTTATCGTTATTTATTTACCAAAAGTTCTATATGAAGTGTCATTTTAAATGTTATTATATTGCCCAAATTGGGTTTGCTTTTGATACTTATAATACATACGCCTAGTTTTTTTAAAATAGGTAAAAATAAAAAAACTTGAAATAAAATATTTTTTTCTTTAAAATTAATTAGGTATTTGGAAAGCAATTCCAATGCACACTTTCATTCTTGATCAAATGCAATTTGTTTGAAAAAAATATGTTTAAAAATAACTTTTTAGTTTGGATATGCGTTACAATCGCATGTCCGATTTGAAAATAACACTGTTCTTATGGGATTAAAACCAACATGACTATCAGCTTCTGCAGACTCTTAAGCCTGCGCGTACAATCTATTATATAAGCATGAATGGCTGAGCTATACAAATTATTTTATAATACAGTTTTTTTAACAAAACTGCTAGACTAATAAATTAAACAATAAATGAATAAAGTTGGAGTTTTCATTTCTTGAACATCATATATCACATAAAAAAAATTGTGATTGCATCATAATTTTTTAAGTGTAAATTCTACGGTTATAAAAAAGAGTGTAATATATAAACAAAACTAATGCACCATTATTGTTATGTTCTTGATTAAATTTAAAACAAGTATTAATTTGATTACTGTAAGAAGACCATTGAGTTTAGTTTTATAGACTCGTTTAACTCATTTTATCATACCTTAGGACTATACTTTAAAGAACTGTAAATAAACAAGAGAAATAATAAAATTACCTTTATTTCTAAAGTCATTCTTTTTTAACAACTTAATTTAAATTATTAAATATTCTGGGCGTAGATCTCACAAATCACCATTCAAAATAATGCTGAAAAACATTAACTAGTGATGACTAAGGAGCACAAATTACTAAATATGAAACTTAAACAAATCTAATACTCAGAAGAGAATATCATTACTTTTGCTGTTTGTCATCATTTTCCACAACTATACATAATAGACAACCAAATTAGGTCTTGCTACATATCTGAACTAATGCATAAATCTTAAAATATTATTAAGCGCTTTAAAATTACTTTGAAAGTTTTCGTTAAACCAAAGAACTTAGAATAGAAAGCATATGGTGAAACACCGTTATTTCATAAAAATACACCACAATAATTTAATTTGTAAACAGAAATATTAGGAGGAGAACACAGTTAAACTACATTATCATATTCAAAATATCAACACTAATATTAAAAATGAAAAGATTATACTGACTATTTACATGACAATAAAAGTAACACTTACATGAATTGTACGGAAAGTCTTGTGCAAAGTTATACCTTCAACCAATGTAGCAATTTATAAATAGACAACTAAAATATACAGTACAATCAATTGACTTCTAGCATATATTCTTATGGCCTAATTTCTTAATAGTGAAAATTACTTTTTGTTAAAATTCAGTCTTAAAAATCATTAATATTCTCATTTATTTTGATATTCGACCTCATTTTTAAAACCATTTGAGGATTACTTTAGCTAGAGTTTGAAACTTAAAAATATTATATGTACACAGGTAATTACACTAACGTATCTGTGTTTTTTAAAATATATTTATCACTTCTCCACTTGTTCTGAACAGGATTTCTTCACAGCACTGTCACTGGAAATGTCCTCTTCTGGTTTCCTCTTTTTACGGACGAGATGAGAAATGTTGGTTGCAGGCTTTACAGGACTGCCATTAGCTACAGGAGCAACTGAAGATGAAGAAGGCCCAGCTCCATCACTACTCTGTCCCTGTGGTTCTCCTATTATAGCGACCATCATACCCTTTATTGTTTCTTCTTTGAAGTCCTCCATGTCCGCTATTTTCACTTTAATCTCGGGCAAAAGTGCTTTGATTTCCTCCACTTCTTTATCAACAGAATAAAATGGGTTTTTCTCTATTTCTACTTTTGGAGCACCATTTTCTCGCAAATTCTTAATTCTGGTTTCTAAGATCTCACTTGAAAACTTAAAGTTTTCTATTGCTTGGTCAAATTCATTGCATAAAGAACAAGCAACACCCATTTGGAAATATGTTTCTGCTATGTCTCTGTGATCTGGGGATAGTGTCTGTTTCTGGATTTCAACACATCGTTTCATATCATCTATAGCACCACTGTAGTTCTCTGATTCCAAACCGACTTCACCAAGATAAAGATAAGTTTCTGCAAGCTTTGCATCTGATTTCTGACGTTCAAAAATCTTTTTAGCAAGTTCTAAGACCTCCCAAGCAAGTTGAAGATTGTCAACATCTTCCTCCTTTTCTTCACCCTCTTCATTTTCGTTGACTTCTTTAGTTGTGTCAATTGTTTCATCGGCAGGAGAATCTTTTTCTTCGTTTTGTTCACTCCCCATTTTCTTTTCTTCTACTTCATCAGGCTTTGCTTCAGCCTCACCACTTTCTTCCTTCTCCTTTTCTTCTGCTTCCCCAACTGCTTTATCTTCGTCTTCCTTCTCATCTTCTTCATCTCCTTCATCACTGTCTTCCTTTTCTGGTTCTGTTCCAAGTACATTACTCTCTTCTCGTGCCAATTCCAGCAGAGCTCGACCATAGCAGAAGTAAGCATCAGCGCATTCGTCTGCCAACTCACCAAACATTTCGGACATCTTGGCACAAGCATCTCCTAGCAAGGCTACAGCATTTGGATAATCCTTTACAAAAAGGTGACGTTTTCCTTGAGCCAATAGCACCTCATATTCACTTTTTTCTGGTGATTTCTTCTCTGGACTGGTAGATGATACACCGTTTTCAGGAGCTCCATTGGCAACAGGTTTCGACGAATCTGTACTACCTACTGGCTCCATGTCCTTATTTTCTGGCCCATCACTGCTTCCTGTTATTTCAGGCATTCTGAAAAAAAAATATATATACATAAGTTATTGCATAAAAGCACCAACACATTGGATTATAAGTTTCACATTTAAACTATCTGAAACAAACAGTAATTGGATAAGGATCCTGTTCAATGTACAAAATTTGGAGAACTTAATTTGAAAAGAATTCTGATTTTATATATATCTTTTAAATATACTCAAATAAATTGAGAACAATGACCGTGCAATTAAAATAAAGAACTTTTAAATTAATTCAATCCTTCAGAGCATGACTTACTTTTATATGTCCTAATTTTTATTTAGTAATTTTATTTAAATTTTTTGCACGCTTTTTTTACGTAAACAGTTGCCCATTTATATATGTTGAGTTATTTACACGCCCTTTATAATTATGTAAATTCTAAATAAATACAAAAATAAAAAACTAAGAAAGATTCGTCCTCCTTCTTTTGTTATCAGTGAACATTGTAAAACAAGAGTTGTTCCGTCCAACTGTAATAGAAACACAGATTCCGTCTACTCCCACCTCCAATGCCGGACACTGTTTATTTAAGGTGGGTCCGACGATACTATAACACAGATCGGTGCTATTAATTTCAAGGAAAAGGTACCAGCTGCTGCTGAATTTGGACTGATGATTCTGAGCGTTGTACCAGGCCAAAGTACAATGTCTTAGACCGCTTGCCTGATTCAACACCGTAGGTATATCAATATTTTTGCATAAATAAGCCATGGCATAATATTACACCAAATGGCTCTGAAGAATTACATGATATGATAAATTCCTTCTAGCCCTGCTTAAATTCACAGCTTTTGAACTGGTCCAGCTGATTTTATGTAACAACTGTGCCATTTGCCTCCAGGATGGATTCCTACAATAGTCACCTTGTTGGATTAGTTTTCGACTACCAAAAATAGACAAAACATTTCAATGATTTGTGGTTTCCTTCAGATATATTTTAAAAATCTATTATTAATTATAATCTTATTTTATGTAAATTTTAATAGAGATCACCTTATTGAGATATGTATGATTGTAACTGAGAATGAGTACTGTGCCATTTTAGTATTTCAGTGTATTGCATTTACTATACTCTGAGTATTATTATAAAAAAAGATGTAGCAATTAATTTATAACTTCAAAACATTTATTGTCGCTCAATATACCTCATCAGGGGTTTGGATATTTATAATTGTAAATAAAACAGTTAAAAACCTTGGATAGCCAATTTTTCCAAGCTACAGAGAAGTTAGCTTTGAGCACCAATAATTGGCAGATAAAGTTAAGAGTATAAAATACAATTAAACGTCACACAACATAAATTTATTACAATATAAGCACAAAATGCACAAATATGTTACAATACAAGTACAAAATGCACAAATATTATGCACAAAATTAAATATTATTACCACGCTCACCTTCCTCAGACCAGAGGGATTCACAAAAAAAAGATTTTTTTCACATTCCAGATTTTTTGTGTGAATCCCTCTGTCTGAGGAAGGTGAGCGTGGTTCACCGAAATCGATCACCATAATATTTGTGCATTTTGTACTTGTATTGTAACATATTTGTGCATTTCGTGCTTATATTGTAATAAATTTGTGTTGTGTGACGTTTACTTGTATTGCATATATATATGCAATACAAGTAAATATATATATACCAACACGTATTATGCTAATTAAAAAACCAAAGTTAAAAGATAAAGATTGAAACCTCAGTCAGTATCTAGTTTAGTTTTCCAGAACATTAGTACTATACTGTATCATCGGTAGAGTATGAAACTATTGTTCTGCCTACATGATCTACTGAGCAAGGGACAGGCCAACAGAAGAGGACAGCTACCACAATTTCCCCATGATAATTATAACAATTATTGTCTGACCCATGCAAATTATTTAGTTATTATAACTCCCTGTTACTATTAATTGTAGTGGTAATCATTGTACGGATGTTGTATGCGGGATATAACTGAGTATCAGACTTGTCAATTAGCTGAAAATCAGACCAGCACTACGTGGTTCGGATTCCATGTAAAGCTGAAGGTCCCTTAGTTGCCCTGGCTGTTGGGCTATTAATAAATTGCCCTTTCTGAGGAACAGTTGAACTCGGTTAGTAACCAGACTACACTCATCCACACTCATCCTACACTCATATAATCATTCATATTCGCCTTAAAATACCAACAACGTTGTGTCGGCGTCTCATATGTAAGAATGAAAGCCCCAGAGAGGGATTTGGTAAGACAAGTGAGAGTAAACAATTACGTAGTAAATTGTAAGAAGATTGTTAACATTAAGATAGTTCGATAATCTTCTAATAACAACAGTACCTGAGCTGAATAAGCGGGATACTTTATCTACATGGCTATTGAATCTAAGGTTTTTGTCAATACTGAGGCATGGGCCAGTTGATAATTAGTAGAATTAACTGGAGACTACAACAGTTTCACTGAGAAAGCAAGCCAAAACAAGTTCATCTTATGTTTTGGATTCAACATTTTACCCAAGAGGAAAAGAAAAATATTTTGATTCAATGTAGCCTTGTGGGTAGGCCATACGCAAATTGTTCGGAATTTTGTCCTAATCAAAATTATATACAGTACAGTTTTGAAATTGGACTAATATTAAGTGTAATAGCACATAAAAAATATCCGTTTGGATAAAGTTATGTTTTTTTAGGTTAGATTTGTTAGTGTTAGGTTAGATTTGGTTTTGTAAGGTAAGGCTGGTTACATTCTGTTATGTCAAGTTGGGTTAGGTTGGTTCAATTAATTAGTTTTAATGTACCTAACAATCAGGGCCGTAACTACCATTGGAGCAACCGGGGCCTCTGGCTATACCTGGGTATCACCAAGGCATGGACGGAGTATAATGTATAGATTTAATTTGTTAGAGTCAGTTACAAATTGTTGAGAGTGTATCGCGCCTAAAGTTATTTTGTAATGTGTACAAAATAACTTTAGGTGCGATACACTCGACCATTTGTAAGTGACTCTAACAAATTCAATTTATACATTAATTACCTAGTATCTACTATATTTAATGTTGATATTTATTTTCAGGATATTTATTTTCAGAAATACAAGTTCAGCTATAAGACCCACAATGCCTCCAGAATGAATTAGCGGAATCTGAAAACCTTGAAGTAGAAATTTGTCATAACATTGAAGAAAATGATCAAAATCAACTTGATCTGCAAGCAGAATCAATTACTAAAGAGTCTGGTCGTAGTAAAGATGCCATTCCGGTTTTAGCACCAACCTCTATAGATAAAGAAGTAAGCTTGTGCGATGTTTTTCCAAGAACTGTGCATGAAAGTGATCTGAAGCGAAAACTTATTCAGGAAGGTCCTTTTCAGCATGATGGACCTTTTCCAAGAGATAGACATCAACAGGGTAGGTGTTTCTCTAACCACTTTTACACCTTAACCACTAAGGGTGGAATGAAGCTAAGAAGAAATTGGTTGTGCTACTCTAAAATAAATGATAGTGTTTACTGTCTTCCTTGCTGTTTATTTTCTGAACATAAAGAAATGCACGTGGGGTTTTCAAAAAGTGGAGTGAGGGACTGGAAGCACCTTTCTGAGCGCATAGCCAGCCATGAAGGCTCAAGACAACACACTCAAAGTATAAACCCTACTTTACAAAAGCTTGCTATGCGACCCGAAGGTTCTATAATATATTTAAGCCCGAAGGTGCAAAATGAACTTATAGATTTGTTGGCCTCTCATGTTCGAAAGGAAATAATAACTGAAATACAAAGTACATCGTTTTCTCTGTAATTTTTGACACCACACAAGACGTATCCAAAGTTGACTAGCAAGCGAAGTTTATCGATATGTGAAGATTCAAGACGATGCGACTGGAAAGCCAAACCAGCTAACAATATGTGAAGTGTTCTGTTCTTTTATGGCAGTCAAAGATCAGTCAGCAGCAGGTCTGACAGATGAAATACTCAAGGCCGTGGAAACAAAAGGTTTGGATCTAAGTAAATGCCATGGCCAAGGGTACGATGGAGCCTCCGTTATGAGTGGAGTCTATAGTGGCGTGCAAAGTCGGATAAAAGATAAAGCGCCTCATGCTTTTTTTGTTCATTGCGCGGCACATAATTTGAATCTTGTGTTGAAAGATGCTGTAGACGAAACTGAGACATCTGTCAGTTCTATGAAACTGTTCAGTGTTTATTTTTTTGGCAACAGTATCGTTCGTTGGGAGGCATTGAAGTCTTCATACCAATATGAAAAATGTTCCTCGAAATCGAAAGTGACTCTAAAATCTCTCAATCCAACACGCTGGGCTGGAAGACTTGATACAGTCAATGCATTGAAACACAGATTTTGCGATGTTTTGAAGTGCCTTTCAAGTCTAGTTCTGACTAGTAACAAAAGAAATGAAAGAGACGAAGCAGCACAACTGAAAAAGAAACTAGAATCATTCAAATTTGTTTTGTTACTACTTGTGCAAAATAAAATCCTTGAAGTCCTCAATATAGTCTCGAAAACACTGCAATCAAAAACTGTACCCTTTTAACAGCTTACAGTTTGCTTGAAGAGGGCCTCTTAAAACTGAAATGAGAGGACAATTTGAAACCTTCTTTGAAGAGGCTTCAAATATATGTCAACGTTGGGGAATACCAGTAGGGTTCACTCAAAAAAGAATGCAGAAGACGAAAAAACATTTCGATGAACTGTGTGAAGATGAAAGACTTCAAGATCCCAAGTCATGCTTTAGAGTAATCGTGTTTTACCCAATGATCGACACAATATGCGGTCAGCTAGACTCCCGCTTTCAAGGAATGAAATCAGTCTTAGATACGTACAGAATTGTTCAACCTGATTTTATTTTGAATGCAAACGAACAAGACCTTCAAAACGAAGCAATCAACTTCGTAAAACGTTTTCCAGGTGATATTTCTTCATCTTTTCCCTCTCAAATCTTATCAGTGAGGACTACGTTTAAAAGAAAACTCGAGAAGATCGCCAGTGTTAAAGAAATGTCAGACATGTTTATCATAGATCACAACATGTTGTCTTCAACCTACCCTGATGTTTGTACAGCTTGTATAATGTATCTGACTGTCCCTGTTACTGTGGCCAAGGCTGAGAGGTCATTTTCAAAATTAAAATTAATTAAGAATTATCTTAGGAATTCAATGGGAGAAGACCGACTTAGCAGCTTAGCTCTACTTTCTATTGAAAATGAACATGCCAAGAGGATCAACCTAGACAACGTCATCGATGAGTTTGCTGCGATGAAAGTAAGAAGGAACGAGTTTTAATCGAGAAACTATAGTAACCCTAAAATGTCAATGGATATTGTAATTTTATTGTAAACATATTAAGTTGGATGCAACCATGATTTCTATCTGTTAAAATAAAATAAGCTACTTCTTCGATTTTTGCGTCTGATTATTCCTCATTTTATACTTTAATAATTTAAGAACACTTCTAAACATTCTGAATAAATCTTCAAAATGTAATAAGTGAAGTGTTATAGAGTGTATGTTAAGCTACGTTCTCACTTTGTGTCTCAAGAGATTTAAAACTAATAAAATTGAAACGGTAAAATAAAATTACTATTTATAATATAAATCTTTTGATAATAACATCATATTTGTAAAAAGACAAATTACCTTTCACGTTGTTCGGCTACACTGTAGGTTTGTAATTGCCTTATACTGCCGATAAGCAATATAACGTGATTACAGACCTACAGTGTAGCCGAACAATATAATTAACAATATAGTATTTTTTTTTAATGAAAACAGTAAAGGTTTTATATTGATGGTACTTGCAAAATGATTTTGCTTAAAAAAGGTGATTTCAATTTTTTTTTTATTAGTCAACTAAAATAGCAATATGTAGGTACAAGAAAGTTCAGTCATGGAATGCATTAAAATGCGTTTTCAAAGGGTTAAATATAAAAAATATTCCGGTTGAGGACCCCCCTTCCACTGGGAGGTAAACCCCCCAGACACTCCGGTAGGGGGCCCCCAGATCATGTTTGCCCCGGGGCCCCCAACATCATAGTTAACCTACCTTACCAAACATAACATAACCTAACCTGATAAAACGGCCTTACTGAAACCAGCATATTTCAAGCTCTTATATGCTTAATAATGTTCAATTGCAAAACCCTTGGCATATTTGTGATCAAGATGATATTCATCATAATTTGGATAAACAATACTTTATTTACACCAACAATGCAAGATTTACAAAAAAAAAAAAAATTATTATATTTTCCCAGCTTTTGCCCACTTAAAATTTCTGAAGAACTTTATAAAATTAGTCCATTTTATAAGTGTTTTGAGAAAAAGACTTGAAAATGCAACGATTGTGAAACTGCCCAATTTCTCATCCAAACAGTAGGGTATTGGGGATATGTCACTTGACATTGTGGTATACCAACACTAGGGAATTAGGGAAATGTCACTTGACATTGTAAAGACCAATAACAGACAGCTATAATTTTGGCGGGAAGCTACTTGACACTCATTAAACTTAAACCTCAAATTAAAAAACCGTATGAATACCATTACAATACAATGAATATTCATTCAATCCCCAAATATTTACTGGTTTGAGGTGTAACATACACAGTTGGATAGGGCAGATCCAGTAGAATAAGTTTGCTTACTTCATTTAAAATATGAATAACTTGTTTAAATTGGACAATCTCATACCTCTACACCAACATCAAAAATGACAATGGATTTAAAAAATTGTTAAAATAACTAATTCTTCATTTGGGGTGATACCTATACTGTTGGATGGGGGAAGTTATATAGCTTAGGACTGCATAGTTCACTTTTAAATTGGACATGTTTAAATTAGAATATCTCTTACCTCTGCACTGTCACCAAAAATGACAAAACTGTATTTCTAAAATTGTTTAAAAAAACTAATTCCTCCTTTGGGGTGATACCCATACAGTTGGATAGGAAAGTCATGTAGAATAAGACTGAATTGTTTCTTTTTAATTGGACACTTGGTTTTTGTTTAAATTGGAAAATCTCTTACCTCTGCACCGTCACCAAAAATGGTAATACTGTATTTAAAAAATTATTAAAAAAATAAACTAATTCCTCCTTTGGGGTGAGACCTATACTGTTAGATAGGCGAGGTCATGTAGAATAAGACTGCATAGTTCACTTTTAAATTGGACATTTAGTTTTTGTTTAAATTAGAATATCTCTTCACCGTCACCAAATATGACAATACTGTATTCCAATACCATCTAATTGAAACAAAAGCCAAATGTTCAATTTAAAAATGTCCAAATATACAATTTGCCATGATAAAAAAATTGCTTTGCGGAAGTTTTTACAACTTAGAGCACTCTGAAATAGACGATTTTGGTGACTGGCAGTTATTTGCGCTAAGTTTACCAGTAAATATCTCTTAACCCTTTTACCGCTGACGTCCTTTAAAAAGGACGTTGGTATTCTGTCTGAAAATCGCCGACGTCCTTATAAAAGGATGTTTCGTAATATGCCTATAATTTTGTTATTTAAAAACATAAAAAAGCCCAGTTTGGTTGTCTGTGATCCTAAATAAATGTATTAAGGGATAAAAAATGTTTTAATGTTGGCAATACTTATTCCCGGTGGTCACGTGTCAGTAGCAGACGTCTGTCACCACGTGCGTTCCATAGTGCCGTCAAGTTGCGTTTATTTGCTCTTGAATTGTGTTTTGCGTTATTTTAGTTTGTGTTTTGGACATGTCTAATGTACCTAAGTCACCACTTAGTGAAAATACAATGCGACGATCAGTGCAAACAGATTATCTGAGTGATTCGGAATGCAATAATATCGATAGCAGTTCCGATGAGTCTGTAGTGGACGACACGGATTCCGATCCAACTTATGAACCAAACCCTTCCAACGTGAGTAGTAACAACACATCATTCGCTATACCAAACAGGGCTGTGTTATCATCTGACTCTGATGACTCTTATAGTGTTGACGATCCTAGGCCCGGTCCAAGCAATGTTAGGGTGCCTCCACCTGATAGGCCACGCCCTCGCGGCCGACCCTCGCAGCACGCTCCTCCCACCACATCTCACTCTATCTCTGATACTGACTCTGAACCTGATAATGACAGTGATGGATGGGATGACATTGACGAAAATAATGATCCCGGATATGTCCACAATTTTACTTTTAACAAACTACCCGGACCAAAGCACTGCCCAACAAGAAATTCTCCCCCAATTGATCATTTTGACTTATTTTTTTCACTGACATTTTTTAACGTCCTTGCAACACAAACCAACAATTATGCACGATATTTTATCGACGTTAACCGTGCCAGATTATCAATCCACAGTAGATCACGTAATTGGAGACCAGTAGGTTACATGGAAATAAAAGCGTTTATTGCAGTACTGTTGAACATGGGCCTAAATAAAAAAGCAACTATCGAGATGTACTGGTCAAAGAAATTGTCACAGGAAACACCATGGTTTGGGAAAATGTTTTCACGAATTAGATTTGAGACAATTTTAAAATTTTTCCACATGGTAGACACCAGAAATTTGCCGAAACCAAAAGAGCCAGGTTACGACCCTTGTGCGCGATTTAGCTCATTGATTGACCATGCAAATCGTATGTTTAGACACTATTACACTCCTAATCAGCAACTTTCTATAGATGAGAGTCTCATAGGCACAAAAAACCATACTCAGCTTATACAATACTTGCCCAATAAGCACCACCATAAGTGGGGCATAAAACTATGGGTGGTATGCGATGCTGTGACCAAATATTGTTTAGGTTTTACGTGCTATAAAGGAGCGAAAGGAAATGATGATTCTGATAAACAAAATGGACTTGCTTACAATGTTGTTGTAAAATTATTGCAAATGTGTAATTATTTGAATAAGGGGTTTCATGTTTTTGTTGACAATTTTTTTACGTCTATACCGCTGGCAAAGTTTTTGTATTCAAAATTGACACACCTTACTGGAACTTTACGTTCAAACAGAAAAGGCATCCCTGCACATATGAAAACAAGATTTGGAGTTAGTCAAAAAAAATATTGTCGTAAGGGCACGTTGCTTATGCTAGGTAGTCGTCAAAAGGCTTCACAAAAGAAACAGGTATTACTCCTATCAACAGATAGTATGGCAGGTGATGAACTAAAAACTAAAAGGAAAGGAAATAAAGTGTTTATAACAAGTAGGCCTAAAATGATACGCCACTACAATGCTTTTATGGGTGGGGTCGATTCAGCAGACCAAATGCTTTATTATTTGGATGAACTCTTTTCCATTGGATGCTATTGGAAGAAAGTTTCTTTTCATATTTTTTCTAGGATGCTTGTAAACCTGTACATAATGTACAAACTAAACACTGATTAGCCCCTTTCTAGACTTGCATTTCAAGTGTCAATTATTGAAGCCATCACTGAGGAATGGATTGGAGACCCCGCACCGGTACAACGAGCAGGTTTTGGTAATGAGCTCCTTTACCATTTACCAGAAAAAAAAACAGCGAAACTGCTCAGTATGCAGTGCTCAAAGCACTAGTTCCGGAGGTAAAAGGAAGAAATCTAATTTTGCTTGTAAAAGATGTAATAAAGGAGTTCATCCTTTGTGCTTGACTAAGCACAGGTGTTAAACAGACGATGGTGACCTTGTAAATAGTGTAAATTTTTTTAGTTTTAAATTTTTAATGTGTTACTAAGTTACGAATTTTATGTTACAATGCAAAGAAAACATCCAACTATATATAAAATAAAGTTTTCAACTGCCAAAAAACCGGGAATCATTTCTGCACTGCCCACTCTAGCGTAAGGTAAGATTATGTGATAAATAGATTTGTGTATGTTTTCAGAAAAAAAAAAAAATCTCTATTTGTTCAATACGGTTCAAATGTTTTGAAATTTTATACACGTGTTCATTTATACATGTACTTTGAAATAAAAATAAGTTTTATATATAAAATATTTTTTCTTTACATTGATTTTTTATTCAAATCAAATTAAAAAAAAAAATTACTTTCTGTTTGCAAATGTTATATACTTTTTAAATAAAATAATTTTCAAAATATGAAAAAAATACATTTATATTATAGTTTGTCTAGACGAAAAAAAAAAAAATTATTCTAGCCTCAAAACAACGGGTTTTAGAACGACTTATGTAGAACACTACAAAAACAGTGATTTAGGCCCCAGCGGTTTAGGCTAGTCAACGGTGCTAAGCGGCCAGCGGCAAAAGGGTTAAACAAGCAAATGTACCCAGTACCTAGTGTACTATATTAAGAAAGGTACTACCCAAGGGTACAACGTGTTATGTTAAAAAAATTGCTTTGCGGAAGTTTTTAGAACTTAGAGCACTCTGAAATAGGCGATTTTGGTGACTGGCAGTTATTTGCGCCAAGTTTACCAGTAAATATCTCTTAAACAAGCAAATGGGGCCTACCCAGTGTACTATATTAAGAAAGGTACTATCCGAGGGTACATCGTGCCAAGTTCAAAAAGCTTCGCGGAAGTCTTTAGAACTTAGAGCACTTTGAAATAGGCCATTTTGGCGGCTGGCTGTTATTTGCGCCAAGTTCACTAGTAAATATCTCAAAACCTAAACATTGTGACCCAACCAATGTACTATATTAGGTAAGGTACAACCCGAAGGTAAAACTTCCTATATTCAAAAGTTACCAGCACGGACGTTTTTACAACTGACTGAACTTTGAAATATGCGATTGTCGCTAATTTGAGTGTTTACTAAAGTGAGGTTATGGTTGTTGGCTGCACACCTGAAGAAATTTGCTGTAATATTCCTCTAATTGGATGATATATGTTTGCTTTTATACTTCCTTGCAATTGTCTTAGCGTGTATAAATCAGTTTTGCTCATTAAAACTTGAAATAGAGAAATATTTAACAATTTTCCCGTAATTCCCTCAAAAATACCCTTTTCCTCCTTATAATAACCCGCTTCCCTTTTACTAGATGGAAATACTGGACAGTTTCACACTAGTCATAATCTGCTCTTTACAATAATTACTACACTACATCTCTCTCCAGAACAATATACCCCATTTTTCTACCCACTGATGATATAAAATATGATAAGATCTGCAGTGTCTAGAAACGCAAAAATACCAATAGGCCAAATAGGAATAAATTCAATCTCCTATTATAACCTAGGATTACCCAGGAGGCAAGGTTCTCATCTGTTCTGAAGAAGTTAATTTAATAACATTTGTAACAGAATATATAATTCAGCCAACACAAGTAGCGGAATAGTGATAATTAAGCACTATACATTTGGTATGTATTCAATAAATAATTCAGCTAAGTCTTGTCCACATCACACCATTCTGCAACACCAGCTCGATGCTTTGGCCTTTTTCAAATTGACTAAATGCTTAAGCCTAGCTAAAATATCAATTTTAGCATTTAAAAGATGGAACAATAAGTTGGTAGAAATTTGGAACTTACCTGTACAATGTATTATTTAGAAATGAAGTTTCCTTATTTAGCTAATTAACTAAAATTTACACTGATTCAACAACTAACCAATCCTCTCTCTTACTCAAAGAATAACACACAAAAATCAAATCGCGCCGATTATGAACACCGACTCCAGTGTTACCAATCCAATGCATTGACCAAATATTAATTACCTCATAAAACGTTAAAATTACCCTCTTTCACCTTTATCCATTTTCTGCAATTTCTCCTTACAAAATGCAGCAATTATTTTTTATTCATAAAAGAATACTTACTAAAGAATAATTCATTTTAATGTCATTTAATATGGAAGATTTAAACTAACTGTCAAAGCCTGGTTGAGGAAATTCAGAGTGGCAAACTTAAAATAAACAGAGTGCTTACACCAAGGCATCAGTAAAACACATTTTTATACTGTACATTATTGAGAAGTCAAATTAGACATTCTAGATGAGTTTATTAACAATTCAGAATTATGAATCGATACATCCGGAACAGCAACGTCAAAAAATTATGTTTGTATACATCTTTTCAAATGTATTATGAGCTAGTTTTAATTAATTAATAACAAATAAATGTACTAGGGGTAACGCTGCCTCAGAACCGTATGCAAGACTCAATTTCGGGGGTATTCAATCGGGGTGGTATTAGAGAAGTTAACCGTGTGGGGGAGGGGTGCAAGCAATCCGAGGCAACAGAAAACAAGGATTTAGACATATCCGTTTTTTATAGTGGGGCTGTAACGCCTGGCTGTATATGAGGGAAGGAGGCACGCGTGTTAACTTATCCACTGTTATCATGGGCAGTCCACATATCTATTAATTTAATGTTGCGCAATCAAGTATATCAAAATAATATACTTAGGTATTACTGCTCTCTTCATTCACTCAAATTACTTGACAATTTCGAGCGGTGTCCAGACACACTGGTGACCTCGGCAGCGTACGTCCCTACTCTGCCCGAAGGAACTTGATAAATTCGGCCTTTCATGGAGACTGCCTGAGGCCTCACTTGGGAATCTTACCCTTCGCTTAGCCGGGTAGCCTTTCATGGGAACTCAGCATGTAGACTAAGTTAACCTCATCCAGCATTCGTCCTAACGTAATTGACGAAATTCAGTGTGGCAAACTAAAAATAAACAGAGTTCTTAGTATAAGACATCAGTAAAACACATTTTTATACTGTACATTATTGAGATTATTGTATCCCCGATTAAGTAAAGAAGTTGTAATTTATTCATATACATTACAAATACAATTACATTCTGTTTAATTAGTTGAAGTGAAAGCAATAAAATACGCGTAAAGCAAAAAGTTAATTTTGAGATAAGTTTTTCATATCTCAACATTGTTTTTTTTTCTTGTGAGCCAGTGGCTGAGTGGTTTGAGGCGTCAGTACTTTGGCCCTGGTTTAGGGATAGCACTGGTTCAAATTCAGCCCAGTCTGGAAGATTTATCAGTAGTATTCACCTTGTTCATTGGTTCGCTCCCTTGTTCTTTCTCAATAAGTTCGTGGCACAGATCAATAGTCTATGAGGAATGGACAGAGTGTGGTTAAGGATATAGGCCTCCCCTTAAAAATAATGTAGATAACGTAGTTGTAGGGGATTTGTAGTGAGTGAGTGAGTGAGTGAGTGTGAGAGAGAGAGAGAGGGGGAGAGAGAGAGAGAGAGAGAGAGAGAGAGAGAGAGAGAGAGAGAGAGAGAGAGAGAGAGAGAGAGAGAGAGAGAGAGAGAGAGAGAGAGAGAGAGAGAGAGAGAGAGAGAGAGAGAGAGAGAGAGAGAGAGAGAGAGAGAGAGAGAGAGAGAGAGAGAGAGAGAGAGAGAGAGAGAGAGAGAGAGAGAGAGAGAGAGAGAGAGAGAGAGAGAGAGAGAGAGAGAGAGAGAGAGAGAGAGAGAGAGAGAGAGAGAGAGAGAGAGAGAGAGAGAGAGAGAGAGAGAGAGAGAGAGAGAGAGAGAGAGAGAGAGAGAGAGAGAGAGAGAGAGAGAGAGAGAGAGAGAGAGAGAGAGAGAGAGAGAGAGAGAGAGAGAGAGAGAGAGAGAGAGAGAGAGAGAGAGAGAGAGAGAGAGAGAGAGAGAGAGAGAGAGAGAGAGAGAGAGAGAGAGAGAGAGAGAGAGAGAGAGAGAGAGAGAGAGAGAGAGAGAGAGAGAGAGAGAGAGAGAGAGAGAGAGAGAGAGAGAGAGAGAGAGAGAGAGAGAGAGAGAGAGAGAGAGAGAGAGAGAGAGAGAGAGAGAGAGAGAGAGAGAGAGAGAGAGAGAGAGAGAGAGAGAGAGAGAGAGAGAGAGAGAGAGAGAGAGAGAGAGAGAGAGAGAGAGAGAGAGAGAGAGAGAGAGAGAGAGAGAGAGAGAGAGAGAGAGATTTATTATTAGGATGTTAGGTAAAATTAACTTTGGCAATAGGTGGTTTCTTAAAAGAACTATTCATAAACGTAATTGAATAGAGGGTCAAACCACAGAACAAACGCTCCGTGGGTCGAACTTATCAGTACTGAAGTCATCACATAACTAGTGTCAGTGTGTACGTCCACACAGATTGATCTCGAAACTCCTTCCGTAGCTGTTCTCTAGTGACCCATTATTGTTCTCTAGTCACTATTCAACTTGATGTAGCTGGGTTCAAAAGTCTATCCAATGATGCATAAGCCAGCTTTAAAACCGGGTGTCACCAATCACAATGGAAATTCTTGAAGAATTAAAAATTGAACAAAGAATTAACTAGATTATAAAATTAATTCATTAATGAATAGTTAACGTCTTAACAGAATGGGCCAATAAACAAATATGGCGAAAAGAATAAGAATATCTATCTAGTTGCCCATCAAAAGGACTCCTGAAGCAGCCTTTCGTCACAAAGTGAATTAGTGTAAAGGTGGTATTCCTAAGCAACGACTGTAGCGACTCGAGCCGTGACGGCTGCAGCCGAGAGATACATTCCTTAGAAGCAAATACAGCCGCGACGACTGTAGTATTTTCTTTAAAATTGCCTAGAGTACATATTCAGGCAACAAATTTCGTTTACGTCATGGCAGATGCATCTGTGTTGGGTCTAACGTAAATTCTATTGCAAGAAAAGGAGGATGTTTTTTTTCTTTTTACATGCCCCCTAACCCTACATCTGGGAGTATATTTAATAAATATCGCAGTCGCTTTTTGGCCGTTTTGGAAGGAATTTCTTAAATAATAAATAATACTTTTATAAGGTTAAGCCTATTATGTTGTACACCATTGGTAATTATAAACATAAACGACAGGAGCATTGTCAGTTTTTGAGCTAAAAATTTGTTCACAGTAGATACATAACCCAGAATTTGATCTTTTTTAGCAGAAAAGCCTGACAATTTCGAAAATGAGGAAAGACAGAAACATTTTTTCACGTCGTACACATAGTGATGTGGATACTCAAACTGTGCGGAATTTTGCCCTGATCACAAATATGGCAAGGTTTTTACAATCTAGCCTTTACTTAAGTTAACCTACTTAACGTAACAAACCTAACTTAACCTAACGATAAATAAACTATCAATACTCAGCCAAACCTTATACTAACAAAACAACATTACTGAAACCTGTACATTTCCGGCGCTAACGTACTTAACGTGCGGAGTGATGTAACCCAGCTAATTGGGGACAAAGTGTTGAGGAGATTGTAGGCGATATGTTCTACGCTCAGACCTCTTAATACCGACATGCGCTCCACTCAATGGTTGCCATCAATGTGGACACTAACAGAAAAGTTTGGAGTAGTCAAGCATTCAGGTGTTGTGTTGGGAAGAGAACTGAGTTCCAGGCTTGTCAATCAGCTGTAAATCAGACTAACACTACGTGGTTCGGATTCCATATAAAGCTATATGTCCCTAGTTGCCTTAGCTATTTGGCTATTAATAATATCTCTTTCTGGTGAACAGTCGACCTTAGTTAGTTTGTAACAACGACTACACTCTTTAATCTACCCTCATCACACTCATTCGCCCTTCATTCTCGTCCATATCTTGACGATCAGCGTCTTACTGATAATGAATAATAATAATAATAATGGTAATTGCAAAGACCTTGTCGTATTCGTAATCAGGACAAAATTCCTCATAATTTGAGTACCCCATTGCTTTAATCCATAATTCAATAGGAATAGGAAAATAAACACTAAAATAGTAAAAACAGAGATCTTGTCGTCGCGGCTGTAACGACTGATCTGTTTGTGAGAACAGTCCAGCCGTACGGCTCGAGCCGCCTCACTAGAGCCGCTTCAGTTGCGCAGCTCGAGCCGTGTCATAGGAACGGGGTCCATTAATTAACATAGGAAGCAGGATGAATCATAGCCGCGTGGCTTGAGTTGCTACAGTCGTCCCTTAGGAATGCCACCTTAACCAAGATAATTTCTTTGTTGAACTAACTGATGTATATTTTGATACCTTGATGGACAACAAAATGTGAATATAGCGTTTACTGATTTCTGCACTGTTATTAAGGGTGATGTCAATCACAATTCACGAATGGATAAATATGGCCACTCTAGCTTTCTTTTCTGGTTTTCGGCATAATAAGACTCCTCACAAGCACTACAAACTTACACTTGACCCGGTAATCTATCACCAGTTTGCCAGTGTTAGGTTAGGACCTAGTGCAATACGTTATCAAAGTCTAGCTTTGAGAGATAGAGGAATTTTAAAACAGTCATAAGCGACCTTAAATACGGTCAAATGGGTCCGAAACGGCGGCTGTGGCTTGCCAAAAGATAGCAACTGCCGGAATCTGTTTCGAAGCCTCAAAATTTTGACCGTCCCTGCTCTTTACATATATGAAACGATAATATATGTAAAACAAAACAATCTGATTGAAGGTCATCAACATCCTTACAATACAAGAAATAGAGGTTACAAATCTTCTCAGCAACATAGCCTAAAGTTGACAGAAACTAAACCAGAGTATGCAGGTAGAAAATTTTATCAGTCACTACCTGCACAATTCAAGGACATCTGCACATTTTCAATCTTTAAATCTAAGCTAAAACAATTTTTAATAGAAAATTGCGTGTATGGCCTTCCTGACCTTAGTCATCCTTTTTCCCTGTCCTCCCTCCAAGAAGAGTGACGACGGTGGAAACCAGAAATGACAGACTGCATGCCCTGAGTGGGTCCTACGCAGTGCCTCTACATAAGTGAATAAGTAAGTAAGCAGTATCTAGTACGCATGCGCTGGACGCCGACTGCAGCGCTACAGAGGTGGGATTCCAAAACGGTACTTACTTTAAAAACACGCCTCGTATATTGGCTTTGTTCAGAATTATCTTGCATCTCACATAAAAAAATGTTTTAGGCTATGGAAATAAATAAATAGTGGGGATTCCTCTCCCTCTACTATGACTAGTACGGTATGCCTTCTTCTGATAATAAAGAAGTTGCTGACATTTTTGCTATTTTTTCCTCTGTCTCTATGGCTGACGATAATTCTGTTCAGACTATCAATCCTCCAGCTCCAAATTCCTTATTGTCTCTCTCGTCAATATCAGTGCAAAAGCATGAAGTCAGAACAGTCTTGAAAAACCTGACACAACCAAAGGGGCTGGTCATAAATAATGTTGTGAGCTGCTGCTGGACTGCCCTCTTCTAGACTATATAACAGATCTCTCTCTAAAGGGATATTTTTAACATCCTCATAATATGACACATAGTCCTCATTCACGTCCTTAGGCTCCAATAGAATGCAATATGTGTGATGACTAGAAGTGGCAGGATGGCTCACTGCCACTCATTGTTTTAGTACCTCAGAATCCTTACATTCTACAGCCAATATAACCTTGATTGTTTGGTGAACGTTAGGGCTCACTTGGATGATTTCCAGACCAGAGGTCAACATCATTACCATGAAACTAGAAGGCGGGAGGACATTGAAACCCCATTCTCTAGACTTAGCGTAACAGGATACAGGTTTCCAAATATTGCTGTCAAGATGCTTAATAGGCTAGCGGCCAACAACAAGCTATTGGGAATTATGGACTTGAAGAGTGTCATGAAGGATTGGCTCAGGAGAAGACCTCTCTACTCCATCTGGGAATTTTTTAAAGAAGACTTGGAAGCGCTTTCAGCGTCCACCGCCAATTTGTAATTTTGTACGTAATACCGGAAGTCAGTTTTAAGTTTTTAATTTTCAAATTTTTGACACTATCTATCCAGGCTTCACTGCTGTCCAAAAAAGAAGAAGGTATAAGGTATTCAAAAGAAGTTTCAACATTCAGAAAGAGTGACCCTAGCCCGTAGTCATCCTCTCAACTCTGGCTAAGATATTTGAGAAGTTAGAGTTGAATTACATCAAATTCCATATGAGAAACATTATTATAGATATTAAAATAGTTTTATCTGGTAAATTTACAGCTATTAATCTTGTTTTGTTTCAGACACATATAACTGATGTCCTGTCACGTAGATCTGAAGTGAACGTAGTTGAACAATATTTGTTCAAAGTTGTTTTACAGGGGATTTATTTGGCTTCACATCCAGTAATTAATATCATGTGGCTTACTTGGGCCAGTTCATGAGTGGTTATCCAGTTACTTTAAGGACAGAGAACTCTTGGTGGGATTTAGGACTGCTGTCTTGAAACCATTAAATGCTTTGGAGTAGTGCCTTGAGGGCTATCTATTGGCTGTTTAGTATTTAACATCTTCAATAACGATGTCGTGTCGAGGCTGAAATGCAAAGTCCTGCTCATTGCAGATGATATGAAGTTGCATGGAAGTATCTTCTAACCGAGATATTTTTGTCTTCAAGCAGATCTCAATTAAATGGCCTTAAACCTGGATACATTTATTTGCATCTCCTTTTATCGGAAATCAACGCCTTTGTTGTTCAATAATAAACATAGTCTCTGAAGAGGATTTACATTGTTTAAGACTTTGTAGTGATGTTCGCTTCTGGCCTCTGCTGAGATAATCTTAGATAGGCCCACCTGCCCTTCCATACACGTACAGTGATAGTTCCAACATTGTTATTTAAGTACTTGACTAAATACTGTCATACAATACAATCAAATATAGATACTTTTATAGCAATGATGTACAATTTATTGGGACAGATACTGCAAAAAGTAATTATTGAAGAAAGTTCTTCTTCATAGGGGAGAAGACTTACAGTAGACACTAGCAATGTTACCCCATTCATGTACAGTAATATTCACCCACCTGCCCAAGTTAAGACGACAGTTCCATGGTCTAGGATATCCTTTTTATTTAATAATTAATCAACTCCGAAATCTGCTGACCACAACTGCTTGAAAGAGTTAATCTGAGAGTCCCTTCAGGCACAACGTCCAGAACTCTGTTTTCTAGAAACGCTACCAACACTCAACAATACACTTACTAGTATAATACAGTAATCAGAAGCCAACTTACAGTAAATTCTGTCCCTGACGAGCTCCATTTCTTTAACTCCACCTTTTTCTAAGGCTATTGCTCACTTAGCTTGAAAATATACTCACCAGATCTCTACTGAATTGTTTCCAATCTATGGATGTATTTTGTCGTTCTTCATATGCGATTTTAATGTTCTATTCTTGTTGCTTAGCATTAGTTTTAATTACTATTATCAAATTGTTAGTTGTCTTTTGTTAAAATTATTTATTTTGTCATTAAGTATTTATTTGTTATTGATGCTGCAAAGATTGTTATTGTTATTATACTTTGTTGTTCCTTGTGTGTAATTTCAATTTCCATTGATGTTGCTTTGTATTAGTTAAAATATTTATTTGATCTAGTTGTTGTTAAACTCTTATATTCTTATATTCTTAATTCTCGTTATATACTTGCAGCAGATTTAGGATTGATTCTCAATATTTGTTATGTCTCTCGGTATAAGACGTATCATTATCAGTTATTTGAAAGTTATTTGTTAGAATTGGATTGTTCAAGATTGGTAAATAATATTTGGATATTTCCAATGCTTCAAGTGTTTATCATTTATTTATTTATTATTTAAAATTTTTATTTATTCATAAGACGCCGATCGTCAAGATACGGGCAAATATGAATTTCGAATGAGTGTGATGAGTGTATATGAGTGAATGCAGTTATTGTTACAAACTAAGGCCGACTATTCTTTAGAAAGTGTCATTAATTAATAGCCCAATGACAAATGAACGGCCGGTGATTATCACCTGATCCTTCTCAAAATGTGTTGGACTCTGATTGGGATCGAACTGAGAACCTTTAGCACATGAAGCTGGGATTGAACTAACTATGCTACCGACCAATTATATTAATGTCCCTGACAATTGTCGAGCTGTAAAATTTTTGCCTGTATTCTTAACATTATTTGTGTAATAAATACTTCATATAGTATTTCACAAATGTAATGTTTATGCATTGGAAATAAAGAAATTAAAAACTAGAATCTAGATTTTTCCTGAGAAAACCTCTTGAAGGTGCTATCTATGAAGGTGCTATCTACATTATTTACAATTTTACCAGATGTCTCGCCCATGCTAAGATGAGCATGGGGTCATTTTTTGTAAAAAGTATCTTTTACTTCCCAGCATTTTTTTTCTTCGTAAAAACATGCTACAGATATCACTGTAGGCCTACATGTATGGATGGGCGGGTGGGCAAATACCACTGTGCTGTTCAATTATAACTGAAGGTACAAGATGCATAAGGCCCACCAACCCACCCATACACCTACAATCATATGCAACACTTGAGAAATGGGACTAATCTGGTTGAGTTTGCGTTTAGTCACAGAGTCAAGAATTATACACTGCTTGCAGCATCCTTAAACACCAGCAATTATAGTTGACGAAAAAACCTAATTTGTGAAGTCGTGTTTTAACTTCACCAAGCTCTGTAAACTTCCACAAAATCCATGAGAGGAATTTCATTCAGCTGGCATCGATGGCTGCATCTCTGTATGTCCAGTCTCTATTCCAAACAACAATGGCAAACTCAAGGTGACTTCAACCAAAGGATTTCTACAGTGTACATTGTTTTTAGATAAAATATGTAAAAATTATTTAAATTACAATAATACGAGGCGTGTTTTTAAAGTAAGTACCGTTTTGGAATCCCACCGCTGTAACGCTGCGATCGGCGTCCAGCACATGCGTGCTAGATACTACTGTCTTTTGGCAAGCCACAGCCGCCGTTATGGACCCATTTGACTGTATTTAAGGTCGCTTATGACTGTTTAAAATTCCTCCTCTGATTAAAAATGCCGCCAACTGTAAAGTACATATTGTGATAAGTTTTCGTAACAATAAAGACATGAAAGCAGCTGACAGTCATCGAGAGATCTGTGAAGTTTATTGAGAAAACAGAATGAGTGATGGGATGGTATGGAAATGATGTGAGAGCTTTTAAGGTTATGCGAATGTGAATGATGATGAACGAAGTCGGAAATCTTCACTCATTATTGATGGTGCAAAATGTTGATGAAAAAAGTCAGAGAAAACAGATACTTTACAACTGCATCATTATGTAGTGTGTCTTCAAGTGTCAAGAAGTGATTATTGAAATAGTGACAGACTGTTTGAAGTACCGAAAGTAATGCTTACGGTAGGTTCCCAAAATGCTGACGGAGAATCAAAAAAATAAACGTTTGACAAGAAACACACAAAAAAAGTTTAACCAGTTCTCTCACATTCCTAGAACATTTGAATCTTGATGGTTACAATGTTTTAAACCAAATTAATTGTCACTGTGACATACTCACGATGAGTGCTAGTTGCTTCCACCCACATCCTTAGCTTTATGAAAACGTACATAGCGCATAATTCACAGTTGGCGGCATTTTTAACCGGAGGAGGAATTTTAAACAGTCATAAATAACCTTAAAAACAGTCGATTGTATCCGTAACGGCGGCTGTGGCTTGCTAATAGATAGTAGTACCCAGCACACATGCGCTGAACGCCGACCGCAGCGCTACAGCGGCGGGATTCCAAAACGGTACTTACTTTAAAAACACGCCTCGTATATGAGTATATTGTATTTTTGTTCTTGATTAAAATGTGTGTTTTAACCTCTAGTATTACATTGTATCACTCAACAATATTTATAAATTCATAACACCTTGTTAAATGTTGACAACTGAGATATACACCATGTGTGTATTCAAAAATAAAGAATTTCTATGTCGATTAGTGGATCTTTATGATACAAAAGTTAACTTTCCTCCAAATTTCATAAAATATGTTCAGCGATTCTCATGTGAGTACATTGTTTTTGGCTTTTATATAATACTAAGGGACACCCCTGCATACTTTGAGTGCCAACCCTGTGACCCGCTGCGCTCGTGAGGGATCAAATAACTTACTTGAATATCATTCTCTCAGACCCTTCCCATACATAAACAGTTGGCCAAACGTAATTTCTGAGCAATTCTAAGTGTATCTCCCTCCACCCTTATCTGGTGAAGCATATATGGTCCAACAAACTTGTCCATGGTAAAACCATACCTTGAATAACAACTTGGTTAATTTTCAGCTAAAAAAATGACATTTGTGTCTGTTTACAAAACTATCAACACTAAATAAATATGGCCTTGTATAACCATAAAACATTGTTCCACAGATTCACCCACTGCTTCTCTTCTAGCCACTGCAAAATCTTTTTACTGAAGTCCATTCTATTGTCACAATCTTTAAGAAAAAGTGAATGAAGTGAGGTTTCCACAGTTGAAAATCCATAACTATCATTTTAAAATATACAGCTCTTAACAAAATGTTATGTTAGTTCTAATTAAAAAACTACCATAGTTATTGAAGGAACCTCAAATTTGGCATATTTCTTACCCATTCAAGTGTTAAACATTTTTGAACACTTAATGCATAATTTATTACATTTTAAGATTGCATAGTAGTATGTAACATTTGACTTAACATAAAGAAAAAAAGAAAGAAATTTGGATAGTAATACTATAAAAACTGTCATAATGTTATTATGATGGTTTTTGGAAATAAATATTATTTCTAACTCCATTCCTAAACATGTACCCCTTCTTAGCAAATTGATATAATATGAAATTTGTTCTATTTTATTACCAAGCCATTAAAATATTTATTTATTTTTTATTTATTTATTCATAAGACGCTGACCGTCAAGATATGGGCAAATATGGATTTCGAATGAGTGTGATGAGTGTAGATGACCGAATGTAGTCATTGTTACAAACTAAGGCCGACTATTCCTTAGAAAGTGTCATTAATTAATAGCCCAATGACAAATGAACAGTCGGTGGTTATCAGCTGATCCTTCTCAAAATGTATTGACTCGGATTGGGATCGAACTGAGAACCTTTAACACATGAAGCTGGGATGAATCCACCACGCTACCGACCAATCTACCCAATAAAATATTGGGCAGATTGTGTGGTAATTTAATTTTTGTTGATTATATTGGTTTGTAGCTATTTAGAGTACCATTTATTGTACTTGGTACTTGTTGGAAAAAAGGAAAATATACAACTTAGGGTGGCCAAAATAACCCTTATAACTAAGTATGGTCTTTTTTACAGTTTATTTTACAATTTAAAATTGTTTTATTCAAACAGTTCTTTAATAATATTATATAATAGCCATTATAAAAGTACAATTTGTTAATAGAATGATTAGCTTTATTTTCATATTTTTATTGGTTCTTTTTATTTGGGTAATGACACTCATTTACTAAACAAATCCTTCCTTATTATTTCATAAACAAACAATTAATACCAGTTACCATGAGAACTGATATATTTTAGTTTCAAAAGTTATAAAATTGCACTTGCATTGTGTACACACTAAAAAACATGGTATTTCATATTTTACAACTTCTTTCATTTCACTAGACATGCAGACCTAAAGGAGTTTTATTTTTACTTCTAGTATCTGCCCAGAGGTAAACTGTTATTTCTATATCTTTTATTTGGTTAAAACAATCAAATCAATTTTAAAACATTTTTATTTTATTAGTAGGATGGGTACTATGGAATTTATGTCATCAAATATAACATTCTTTCAGACTGTTCTCATTTTTTAATCTTTATTTTGTCACATCTCATGATAAGTTGTATTTAATGATATTTAGCTTTCTTATAGATTTAAATTGCTATCAATATGGCCTTTAATAATCAGTTAAAAGCCACTAAATGTATGTATTACTCATCCTGCTGTTTTAATAAGTAACAAAACAGATGATAATTCATGTAATCATAGTAGAAACACTAATTATTTCAATTCATGCTCAACATTCACTTAAAGTGGGCTCACTCCATCTTAAGCCACTGACTCCTAAGGCCTAGCGCACACTAAAAACTTTTTTGTCGGCTGGCTGTCCGCCAACAGTTTAGTCGGGGGAGGTATGAGTTCATGTTCCGACCCAACAGTTTGGTCGGAGACCTGAGGCAGCGCACACGAACGACTATTTAGTTTACGTGTAAGACTTGAGAATTCCGCCTGTGTAAACATTCCGCCTGACAGAGTGTTACCAAATAATTAAAACTGTAAATAAATGCCCTTTGTCGTCGTAGGGGATTAAGCGTTTGGTTCAATAAAGGGGATTTTATGTCCTTTCCCGAAGAAAAATCTTAATTTTGTGAAGAGAATATTTAACTACAGGTATGTAAGAGCTAGCATGCAGAATGGTGGAATGTATTTTCTAAATACTTTTGTGCATTTAAAATGGTTGTAGGAATTGTACCAAATTCTGTATAAACTCAAAAACATAAACCATTTCATCATGGGCCAAGTAAATTGAATCAGTGATGCAAATAATTAATTCAACACATTTTAATTTTTTTGTGCATTTTCTTTATCAATAACTCAATATTTCAGATAACTTTTAGAAATATAACACTCTTAGAGTCAATTAAAAAATTGTTATCTTTTTAAACAGAGTATATTGTTTACTTTTATTAATTTAATACAAGAGGAAATTTGAACACAGGAGTTTCAAACAACTGTAAATGAACTTTTGAAGTACATAATTAGTTGATAATACAGTGTAAGGTAATGCAGTAACACAATAAAAAAAATCTTCACTTTTTATATTATGAAATTAAAATATTACTTCCAGTAATAAAATAAATTACATTCTTTCCATAGTATAAATTGTATATTACTTAAAATGCATCATACCCCAGTATCAGCATTCAATCTGTTTTCCAAAATCAACAAATATAAATAACAGATTAAAATTGGTATTCAATACAAAAGTATAATTTTTGTGTAGACAATGGTTTTTATCTAACCTATCTGCGAGATCTACTACTGGCAGACTGTTAGCCATAAAACCTGCCATAAAACACTCTACTTCACTTTCCACTTTTCCACACTTGTAGCATAAGTGAACGCCTACACTCATTACCATCTGTTTTAACTTGAAGAGTCTTTTATAATTCACATTGATAATCTGGGTTGTTTGGGTACAATTATCCACACAACTACGAAGTTAACACCTACTCTTCTATGGTTTATAGGAAATTATTTGACTTTAATATTGAATTAGTGATGTAAATGCCAAAAGGATAAGATTAAAAAGAAACATGGTGTAATGATATCGGCAAGAATATAACAAGCAACATGTAGGAAATTACAAATGGATACCATTACAGGATTAATCTATGGAAATTCTTCATTAAATAAAATAGTAATATAAATTGTAAGCAGAGACAAAAGAGAACTTTGGCCAATTCTATTTGAAAAAATAAAATGCCTTTTAACGCCTTAAATAGAACGCATGTTCTATTTAAATGTAGTAATAATTTATACATTTCTATTTAGTGATAAACATTTGATTTTAAATCATATATGCAGTATTATTACTTTTTTTTTCAAAAAAATAATATGTATCCATAGCAATATTGAAAATGAATAAATTTAATAAATTATATATTTGTTTTACTCAGAAGAAGTTTTACATCCCAGCACTTGTAAGACAGTACATTATTTATCTAATACTATATAATCACCATTCTTTGGTAACTTTATAGAAAACACAATTACCCCAAACCAACAGGGGCAGTTGAAAACCTCCACAGTAGAAAGACATGTTTACATATTTCATAAACACAAATTACACAGTAAACATGCATATGTTATAGTATACTGAAAAAACATGAACTAAATAGTTTTATTCTCAAATAAAGAATAATTATAACCACATTTACTATTCAGTATTCTTTAAAATTAAATCACTCTTTGCCAAAACCAAGTAGAGAAGATTGCTTAGAATGTTGTTGTGATAAAATAGTAAATAAGTGATTTCTATTATGATTCTAAATCAAATTTTTATGAGTAAATAAAAATACAAATTACTTTATTTAAATAGAAGACAAGATATTAATTTTATTCTCAAATAAGATTAGCCAAAGCCCTCTTTTATCTCTACTTACGATTTACATTATTATTTTATTTAGTGAAGAATTTCCTTGGATTGATCCTGGAATGTTATCCATTTATAATTTCCTGCACATCACTTGCCGATATCGTTGCTCAGTGTTCCTTCCAATCGTATCCTTTTGCCATTTACTAATAAAATGATTTCCAAACACTATAGAATGTTAATTTTATAGTGGTGTAGAAAATTGTACACAAAAAACCAAGATCATTAACCTTAATTACCATAACAGACTCTTCAATTTTGTTACTTTATTTGTATGGCTATACTGAATATTTTATATTGATTTTTCTGTTAAATTATGTAACATATCCATATTCAGTATCTATATGGTGAAAATAGCTGATGTTAATGACTGGAAAAGTGGAAAGTGAAATAGAGTGTTTAGCAGATGTCCGATATGTTTTGCGGCTAACAGTTTTAAACAATGTCTTACACAAAGATTATACTTTTGTATTGAATACAAATGTTAATCTTTTACTTATATTTGTTACTTTTATTTTGGAAAACAATCAACAGAAACAACTGTATGATGGTGCTGAGGTGTAATGAATTTTAATTGTTTTATTATAAAGCTATACAAGTTTCTTAATGGAAAGTGAATGTAAATTATTACATTTTTATTAATTATTTATCCCATTTCTGATAAAATAACTAGTTTTTATGACTTTATACATTTAAGTAATATTTATTTAGTGAATATTTGTATAACATTATTAAAATAGGAAACAAAATATGCATTTTGCTCTAGTTTATAAGTACTTTTAAGAACTGTAAAATAATGATTTTTATAGTATTCTATACCCTCCAGATCTCCTGGCAAACATCATCAGAAGTTTTCTACCCAAATTAATAATCCTAAATCTGTTGGCACTAGTGGCTCAGTGCCAACAGCTAAATCGTTTCACTCAGCGATTTGGGAGCAAAATGTTGAGATTGTAGGCAATATGGTCTACGCTTGGTCATCGTAAGAATTAATTGGTCGGTAGCGTAGTTGGTTCAATTCCAGCTTTATGTGCTAAAGGTTGTCAGTTCGATCCCAATCAGAGTCAATACATTTTGAGAAGGATCAGCTGATAATCACCGGCTGTTCATTTGTCATTGGGCTATTAATTAATGCCACTTTCTAAGGAATAGTCGGCCTTAGTTTGTAACAATGACTACATTCGCTCATCTACACTCATCACACTCATTCGAAATCCATATTCGCCCATATCTTGACGATCGGCGTCTTATGAATAAATAAAAAAATAAATAAATAAATAATACCAATATGGATAAAGTCTTGGGTGTCTGTGTTGGGTGATAG
Organism: Stictocephala bisonia; assembly: GCA_035578905.1. Classification (NCBI taxonomy): domain Eukaryota; kingdom Metazoa; phylum Arthropoda; class Insecta; order Hemiptera; family Membracidae; genus Stictocephala; species Stictocephala bisonia. Next base: position 966 of record JAQJVL010002665.1, on the reverse strand, counting down.
TTACGATACGGATGTTTTGTAGAGAGTAGAAGAGTTTATCAGGCTTGTAAATCAGCCGAAAATCAGACCAATACCACGAGATCCATAATGCAAGCCCCTCAGCAGCCTTGGCTATTGGCTTTTTGATACATGACTCTTTCTGAGGAGCAGTCGAATACCTGGGTGTCAGGAACAATGACTACACTCGTTCATCTACACTCATTACACTCATTCACACCTTATATTCGTCCAGTCATCTATGATCGGTATATAAATACTGAGTGTATAATGAACAGGACCATCTCTGATATTTTCAAATTCTGGATATAGTATTAATAATAAAATGATGATGCTGAAATCATTGAAAGAGAAGGTATTGACCAATCTGAAGATAAACTAAATCAGAGTAACAACGGACAAAAAGCTTATAAACATTTCTGGAACATCAGTCAGGAAGACAAGAAGATCTTACTTAAGAAAATCAGAATTTTATTCTTGGAAGGAACTTTTGAGATGAGTTAGAATGCACACTTGAATGCAGAGGTGCCCATCCCCCCCAAGGTCAAGAGCGCGAATCCCCCCCATTTAGGCCTGCCATACCGGGGGGTCCGGGGGTCCTCCCCCAGAAAAGTTTTAAATTTTAGATGCAAAAAAACGTGTTTTAGACTGTATTTTGAGCGTTAGTGTGGGAGCGTCCTGCCTGCACTCCGGACCTTGCAAGGCGAAAATTCGGAGAAAACCCTTTGTTAAAATGACTCCTTTCCTCAAGATTTTGTTGAAAAATAGCTGTTTGGCTTGTAGAAATTTATGAAAAATTACCATTTTTATCTTCCCAATTTTTCTAAATTTAGGGGGGGGGGCTCAAGCACCTTGAGCTCCCCCTTATACACGCCACTGACTTAGCCACCTCTCCCCTTCCAAGATAAATTCAGGAAACATATGACACTATTTTAAACAGAATAGTCTATAATTAAGAGGATAAACATA